>VYZW01031332.1:4812-20743 GCA_013401315.1 Balaeniceps rex | reverse complement strand
GGAGAAAACTTGAAGCAGGATGATGTTACAGTTGTTAAATTTGCTGTATCTTACTGAAAATGGAAGACTTTTCTCTGCTGTCCGTGAGGAAAGTAGAGGACAGTAGAATCCAGGTGCCACAACATATAGCAGAGTCCTCTGGACATTCCTGTTCAGCATTTCAAAACAATGCACCTTCATTCAGATTCAAACCTTCACTCTGCAGAATACACTGAAATCCCTCAGGAGAGCTGTAAAACATTTTCTGCAGCATTCTCTAGTATCTGAGAAAACATCCTTTGAATCTTCCTACAGAAACACATAAACCTCAGTGAAACAAGTCAAACAGCAAAGAAAACAACAATGATGAATGACATTATCATTGTGGGCTGGAAAACTTTCATGCTTTGGCAAGCATCATTATGACCAAGTATTTTGTCTGTACGTTTAAAAGCACCACAGGGTTTTTTCCTCTTCCCTAAGGAACAGAAACACATAAACCCCGGGGTCAAACAGAATACAAACCTATCTGATGGTCCCTCTTTTCTCTGAGTATGGCAAGTTGTAGCAGAAATGAACAAGACTTGAAGACAGATGTGGAAGAGACCACATAGGATCACAGAGACACAAATGCAAGTTCAGCAAACAGTAGAACCAAGTTAACTGGGCAACCTGAATTAACTCCCTTGAGCAGAGCTTCAGTTTCAAAGTAACTTCTACTGAACTAACCCAGGGATGTTTCACCACACTGCAAAGAAATTATGCCCTCAGGGCAAAAATGACTATGTTTTCCAAAATGAGCTCGTGACTGAACACCTGCACAGCCCATCCTGTTTACAATGAATATGTTCATGCTTTTACAAAGAACACAGTTCTTGGAAAACATTTGGCTTAACATCTTACACACAGAATGAGCATGATCTCACAGGATGAGCTTATATATTTGGGAGTTAATATTCAGAGACACAGGAAAACCTAGCACTGGTTAATGTTCACAACATTAACCATAAGCAAAACAATTGAATTCAAATATTGTGATCTACAATCAAAATCACCCTTTTTGAAGTTTCATAGGGTTACACCAAAGTAACATTTGACAACTGATTATGAAGCTTATATTTTACAACATACTAAAAAATATATATACCAAAAGTTGTTTGGAACAGAGCTACAGAGTTTAAAGCTTGCCTAGATGAGCAATAAAAACACTGCAGAGTCAGCTACAATGCCATTGCTGTTCATTCAGTCTAAAAAAGCCATACAGAAGAAAATATGCAGGATTCAAGGTCAAGCACAATTATTTCAGAAGTTAACAGAAACAGTGACCCTGAGGTGGCCAGGGCTTTGCAGTGCATCTGCAGAGACCTTCACCTGTAGCAAGCTCCTGAAAGAATACCGAAAGGCTTTTAAGCTCCAAAGAGACAAGTTTCATTGGAATTAAACTAAAAGAGCTGCCTTCTGAAACAGAGAAGGGACAAAAGGAAAATGAAAGCAGAACACAATAAACATAAAGTACACAAAATTCTTCCCAGCCTATTGTCCATGCAGGCACATCTTTAGTTCTAGAGTTGATTTTACCCAGCTCATTAATTTTCTGAGTTGCAGAAAAATCTACCCAGCCTCCTCCGGTCCTTAGGAAGTTCCTTCCACCCCCTCTAAGGCCAGGCTGGCTGCTCCCAATTCAAGCTTTCTCACTTGCTGCCAGTGCAGTCTTCATAACCTCCTCTCCAGGCAGGCTCAATTCCACCCTATCTTCCTAGAGAAATTTGCTGCCATTACAAGCAGAAAAAACATAAAAGGAATCAAATACTGTCCATAAGAGACAGCAACAGAAGAACAAGATCATATGTAAGATACTCTCTGCAAAGTGTACATTATCACCTTGTGAGCTTTTATTTATTCTCACAAATTCAGAATAAACTGCTTTACCTTCAGAATATTGCATAATTCAAGCACACAGAAGTTCTTAGTTAGTAGGTAACCTAAAAAATTGTGCTTATAAAAGAGAAGGTGCATTTTCTTCATTGCTAGAAGAGTTCCATAGAAGAATAAACAATTGTTTTATTTTGAACTGCTAGTAGCGGTATTTTAAGGAAAAGGTATTTCAAGTCTTATCTTTTAGAGAAAATGTCTCTTTATTATCTCCTCCTTTCTAGGAGGAAAAACTAAGATAAAATTAAAATGGCTTTTGCACCATCCTAAAAGTAAAACAAATGAGTACATACACTGGAATAAATGTAAATGTGCAAAGTTACAGAATTTGGCTCACTTGACTTTTTGTGATTTCTGCTACAGCTTTACAAAATGACGAACATGTTCAGCAAGGTACAGAAATCCTTTTGGATCAAACTGCAAGTGTAAAGCAAGTTACCAGGAAGTTTTCTCATCTGTGGTATTCTGTTCTCTGTCTCACAGAGACCCAAATCACTGCTGTTGTCCCTACCGTGAGAAATGCCACCAACCAAGAACTGTAAAATCTCTCCTGACACAAGTTATGACAATTTGAGGGTTGGCCATTTTTTTTTTTTTCAATTTGACTTATAATATCTTCTGTCAAAATAATTACAGTCTTTTTGGAAAGGCTTTCCTGTTCTGTCTGGATTTCTTTGTGCAAGGTTGTCCCCTTGTCATTTGGAACCACATCCATAACATTTAATGACAATTGCTGAACCTTCCACTCTCCTGCTGAGCTTTCTCAAATAACTTTGACATTTTTTTATTCCCCAGACTAAGCCTGATGAACAGTTTGGGTTGACAAACCATCCCAACCAGCCATATCTGTGACTGTCAAAAGCAGCTCAATCTTAGCTATTAAAGCCACTAAAATGTTTCAAATTCAGAAGCTTATTAAATGTGTTTCAGGACTCTGACTATATCTCTGAACAAAAGTAAGTTACAGGTTTAAAAAAAAACAAACACAACCATAAATGGGTATCCTCTTTGGCAGTGATTTTATAAGTACTTTCCAGTTCTCTTCCACACTATACATTGCTGTCTTTCTGCTACGTCTTCAGCTAATTGAGTTTCAGACTAAAAATGGGATATAGTAGTCTAATGTATTATGAGAATTGATGTATTTGCTTGCATTTATAGTCATCTAAATACTAGTAAATAAGGATAGAGAAAATCACCAAAATAGCTCACCTGATGACATCTCAATCAATTAAAAGAAAACTTATCTAGTAAGGAATATATACAATGAAAAATCAGTTTTTCTTTTGACTTTCTTTCAACTGTACTTCACACTACAAATACTATAAGTGTCTTCCAATTGAATTACAGAATTCTAGGAGCTGAATCTTCCCTGTGGTCAGTAAACCTGGCTTTAAAAGCTGGATAAGTGTTTCATAAAAACATCAATTTAATTCTGCTTTGGAATCAGTCTCTCTCTTAATTTTTGATGAACCAGAAATTCTGAGAAAATTTTGCCCTAAAAACACTGAAGTGCAGTATTCCTGAAACAAAAGGTCCTGGGGTCATGTCAAATTAACTCAACAATTTGCTCATAGGACCAGCGAAACACAGAAGACCCCGAGAGCAGGGCAGGGCTCCTCCCATACGGCTCCCTGGGCAGAGCAACCATGCTTCACACAAGCTGAACCCCAGGACTGCAAGGAGCCAGGAACCTCACAGCCCTAACCTTAATACAATTTCACTCTGAAGTACAGCAGGATTCAGGACAGAGTCCCCTTGGTCACTTCATTCCTTGAGGACTGAATTCAACACATTCAGGGCCCACACCTCTGGAGCAAACTTGTCATGGGAAACCCCTATGGGCTGTGACCCAGCGTTTCTGTTGTCCATGAAAGGGACTGACCCACTAGTCTCATTCAGCAAAGGAAATGGCTAACTTTCAATATCTGCTGGGTACTTTATTTTATCACAAAATTTCCTACCAGCTCTTGTTGCCAATTACATCCCGAGCAGCAGGTGAATTCAAAGAAAAACCACTTTGTGACTGCAAGCAGCTGCAGCACTTCTGGTTAATGCACAGTCTGTCCAAGCCGTGGCAGCGCATGCACCATTCATTAGCTCCGTCTGGGTACTCACACAAAGGCTGTGACACAGCTGAACACCATCTATGAGGCTGCCCCAGGCAGAACATTTGGATATTTCCCTGAGCAGAGGATATCTGTAATCAGCTTTTTGTCAGAACCCACTGGTGCGTCGTGCATGGAAATCAATAACAATTTCCTACCGTTGCCCAAGTCTTTATTAGATTTATGTTTTAAATGAAATAGACCTTCATCTAAACTGCTGCTTATGACTATGTTTTGGTATACCACATCATTTGAGAATCTATCTTTTGGATTTCTATGGAGTGACATATGTACTCCTACATCTAAAATGCTTTAGTTATACAAACAGGGGAAAGAAGGAAAACAAACAAACAAACAAACAAACAAACATGACTTTGTTTGCATATAAAAGTTCATGGAAATCAAATCATAATTCGAATTTTTCGTTTTCTCTAATCAGTGGAAAACAAGTTGAATTTAATCATACATTTCCAAAGGGAGTCTTCAAGCAATTTACGTTAAGAATAGTCTACCAAGATCTTTCACTTGGCCTTAATCTGCTTCTTGGGGTCTGAAAACACAACAGAAGATGTCAGTTGGAATGTCAGCTGAAAGAATTACTGGGCCTGCTAAACAGTCATTCTGTTGGCTATTACACTGAGCTGTCAGAATAAAAATGTTTTCTCTTCCTATCCTCTCATTTCAGTAGGGATCAATTTACATTGCACACATAAATCTATGAAAGGCAGATTGTACAAGAGATTACCTAAAAATAAAAGCTTCTAATGTATTTTTAAAGTTAAAAGTACATCAAAAATATGTATTTATCTTAAGCTGAAAGACGTGTAATCTTTTTAAGTGTTTCTGTTAATCTGTCCTATGAAAACAGACTGGAATTTTTTTAATTCTCTAGTCTGTGAAGGTTTCTAACGAGTTCACTTCAGTCAAAAGGGAAAAGGAATTTTTCCTCAAATTATTTTCTTAGAAACTACTTCAGTCTGTCTTCCACAGGTTGAGTTTCAAAGCCCTGAACATTGACCCAAGAGACAGCGAGTGACACAATGATTATTCAGAGCACACACAGCTTCAGAGGATGTCTTTTTCGTTAAACATTTTCAAAGTAATCAAGATTCAACCATTAGCAAGAAAGCTTTTCTAACAATTGACTGTGACTATAGATGGAAGAGGTCCTTTGTATAAGATAACAAACAGAATACTCGTGCAAAATACACGCCCTATATGTCTGGACACCATTATGTTTATACACTAAAAACAAATCGAAAAGAAAAAAGAAATCAACAGAAAGTTTCCCTGTACATTCCCTTCACTTTACATTCTTTGTATGCATATTTAACCATGAAATCCAGTGTTATGTCTGCAGCAAATAATCCATTTATTGGTTTTGGGTCTTATCTACAACATTAACATCCATCAGCAGCAAGTTTTACATCTGCATCATAAAAACATTCTGAATTAATGTCAAACCTTCATAGATACTGCAGATTAATGTCATTATTTTTGCTGTATGCAACACATACATACACACATTCATTTTATTCTACATTTTGTTTGCAATGTATGTTCCAATATAATGCTTTCAACATCTAAATAGACTAATGCTGATGGTCATGAAAAGTTGAAATAAAGCAATAAACATTCTATATACTTTCACCAAAAAGATATGGATCATCAACACTTATGATACAGCTACATAGTAAGGTAGAGGACTGAAAGTTGAAATATTCTGAGGAAATTAAACTGAGGTATACACAATAGGGTTTAGATAAGGAAATATTCAGGTGAAACGATGACAAGAATTTTTTGAGGTTTTTTGTATAGTGAAGCCTCTTAGGCAATGAGATCATATCACCATCACTCCTTTTTGAACACTGTCACATTGACTATTTCTCACTACAATGCATTAAAAATGTCTGCTTAGGAACAACTTTGTGCCAGAGGAAGATGAGATGAGACAACTTGCCAGCTTGAATCTGTACTTTAAAAATTATGGGCATGTGTTTGGTTTAATGCTGAAGACTAGAATTTCACCAAATTCCTTTTACATTATCTATATCTAAAGTATTTCGGTGGTCTAGCGCTTTTTAAATTTTAAATATCATTTCTCCATTTGGGGTTTCAATACAGCAGTTATACACATTTGCATAATTTTAAACACAATTTTCTTAATGAAACTTGATACCTGTGTACCTGTCCTATGGAGATGGGTTGACAAATCAGAGCCAAGGAGCCAACAGTTCCACTTAAAAAGTTGTAAGACACTCATTCTATAATACTGCACTTTATTATCAATCCCTATATAACATACATTCATGAATAAAACACAAATATCTCTATCAGAAAAACAATATGTCACAAAGGCTACTTTTCACTAAATGTTCCTGCAACCCCTTTCAATTTCAGTAAATGTTTTTATCCCAGCTTTCTTTTCAAATTGGTTAGGCTATCTATCAGACCTTTATTAAGTATGATGTAACTCATAAGCATCTGAAGGTAGTTTTCAGGTGTAAGGTTATATTTCTTCCGTTACACACATTAGTTTACTTAAATTAGGGAATTTCATTGAAAAATATCATAGTATAGCATAATTAGGAATATACTTAATCCCCATTTGATTGATGAAGAAAGTTATAAACCTTTCATAACCATGATAAGGGCTTCATGTCCTTCAATTTTATACCGCATCATAAAATTACAGTGTATTTTCTGATATACGAAGTGGGCATAAAATAGACTTGTAGTATTCCATGACACTCGTTGTAGAATTATAAATACAATTCCCTTTCATTTACAGAGTTTGAATAAAAGCATAGAGTTCCTGAGTTTTCTACAGAAAAGATATGTATTTTCACGTCTCATGTTGTTGCTCAAAATTACAAAATTATGTCTGAGGAACTACTAACTATTTCAAGCAAGTCCCAGAAAAGTCTAAAAATGCTTTCCGAAGGATGAAACATTCAGTAAGTTAGATTTTATTAAATCTTAGTGTCCTAAATTAGATTATATTAAATCTTAAAGTCTTATATATTGCAGAACAGATTGTAAAAGTTATTAGACTGCAGCTGACATATTCTTAAATGAATGATTTCCTGGAGGAAACTATTTGTTGTTATGATTTTTAGTCACTAATACTGCAAAATTGTTTGAATTATTTAAAAGGAGACTTTTAAAAAGTGCTTTAAACATATTTGATTCTTTGCATTTTTTCACATATAATAATAAGCTTAAGATTTAGGAAGAAAAATATATTTCTTTAAAAAAAAAAGTTCAGTATAAACAGTAATACAATAATTTAAAAAAAAAAAAAAAACAAAGAAAATCAATAATGCATGTTTGGATGTGCAGAGCTATCTGCGATCAAAGCAACATGTTACCATGATCAATGGCTACAGTATTAATCAATGTTACATTACCTTTTTATTACTTTTGTAACATTAAAACAATACTTGGGTTAGCAAATGAGCTCCTCAATTCATCTTTTTGCCTGAACATTTACATTTTTAACAGAAAATCTCCCTTCTCCATGATCAGAAACTTCCACTTCAAACAACAGTTCGACCTGCTGTCTCCTTCCACCCACAGATTTCCAACCATCGCTCTAATGAAAAGAGCACTTGTGGTACTCCAGTCTGATACAGTGTCTGACCATAAATCCAGAACAGAAATTTCTGAGACTGGACAGCCTTGCCCTAAAATTCTTACAGGAACTGTTAATTTATAGAATCTTTCTCACTTAAGGAAATCAATATGAGTATTTTTAAAGTTCTGGGCTCCATATTTACTACAGACCCACAACTTTCCAGGCTAGTGTTCTCAAAGCAGTGAATCATCAGTTCCCCCATGAACTTATTACGATTTCTTTTTATGAAGAACCCAGCTCACGTATGTATCCTGGGCTTGATCCTACATGCATTGAACACCCACCCAACCTGGAGGAAGGCACTGAACATCCCACAGGTGCAAGCCTAAACACCATTATCAAGTCCACACATTGAGCTGAGGGAGATACACGAGAGGGAAAACTACAACCAAAGAGTACTACTCTAGTTACTGCTATAGACTGTAATAGATATACAGCCACTATCTGAAATATTAAAGAATAAGTAGAGGGAATTTAGCTTTTTGAGGAAAATAAGGGCGGGGGGGGAAGGTTCTGCTCTGCCATCAAATGTACCTAAAATAGTATATGGACACAAATGGTATTTTACAGCTTAAAAGACCTCCATGTACTTTAGAAAGTAATGGATACCAATGACATTACACACTAAAAATTTACATTAGGTTGTCTAAGTAAAAATGAGTGGGAAAAATCATTACAAAAGCAAAGTATATTGGATAATTGATGCAAAAACCTCATTCTACAAGCTACAAGTCTTCTACTTGTTTTACTTTATTATCAAGAGTGCAAATATGAAGGTTTACAACTTTCACCTATCATGGCCAGGATTTTTGCAAAGGTAGAGGGATTCAGCTAACTAATTACAATGAAGCCAAAATTACAACATACCCATCAGCCTTTTGCAGATTTAGATCTAGAGATTTTGTACTATAGAAATAAAAATAATAATAATAAAAAAAATCTATGTTACTACATCTGAATCTAGAAACTTAACACTGAATGCATCAGGTTTTAAAGACAGAATTGGTGGGCAGATTATCATCATAATACTTACTGATTTCATACATCATTGCACAGCCATTTACATTTTATATTTTAACATAGCTACCGGGAATAGCTACTGTCACCATGTCAGAAGGGGAAGTCTCAGACATGGTTCTAAATCAAAGATAGTTTTCAGCATCATTACAGGTTTTTGCAATTTACCCTTCATTTTCATTTAGCAAATAAAATGTGTTTGGTTACTTTATAACACAAAACTAACATGTCTCATAACATAATGCAGCTTGCATTACTGTGTAATTTATGTGTTTGCACTTGCATGTGCTTACGCATCTTTTGCTTAATTAAACAGCATCAATTTCTATGTGATTTGAATGCAGAAGTGTGACAGAAGGCTGGTCAGTACTTAGTCAAGTTAATCACAAAATACTTTTACTCACAGAAGCTGTGAACTAGTGAGGAGGGATAATTCTAGATACAAGCAGCTCATGAGATGTAAAGGGTTAAAGGAGCTAAAATGGGAACAAAAACAACAAAACAACACATTTTTCTATCCTGTGGGATGGCATCAGGAGATGAAAAACAGAGACATTTCTGAATCTCAGGCATGGATTTCAGTCAGTGTTAAACATAGTCCAGTTCCAGGTGAGATAGGTATGCAATTAATTCTTACAGCATTTACTCACCAAGTGAGACTTTGTAACTTTTCCCTTGCTTTGCTCTTAAATTCATGTTTCAAATTCTACATTCTTTGGTAGCTACTTACAGAGTGTGTTTGGAGGAAAGGTATTTTAAAAGCTGATGCTAACTGAATTTCAACCCTGGACCTAAATAAAACATACTATAACCTAAAATTAAAGAAACCAGTAAGTTATTTGAAGTTAATGTGTTAGTTCCTTGTGACGAGCCCAGAATGCAGATAAACTGTCCAAAGAGTAGCCAGGTAGACAACGTTTCAGCCAGCATTTGTTGCCCAAAGCTTCTAAAAGTTAACCCTTCAAAGATGCATTTTCAGTTCTACAGTGAAAAAACACCCAAGTTTTCAATTTAACCCTTAAGATAAAAATTTCATTCCAGGAAATTCAGCTAATCTGAAACTCAGGCTAGTTCTACCTGGGTGCTCTCAAGAGAAGTAAAGTGCTCAACTCTTGGGCACCCACTTTTGAAAATGCTGACAAAGTTTGTAAATGCACCTGTGGTACACACATCAATCTAAAGCATATCGGGCAATTTGGAGGCTTGCAGAGAAAAGTCTCAGACATTTTGCTGAGAGACTGAAAAAAAGCTTGGAAATGGAGGAGAGAAATAGGATTGATTTTAAAATCAAGTAAAACTCAAAGAACATTCAGGTAAAATTGGTAGAATTTTGAACAATTTCTATTTTCTCAATCAACTCACACATCCAATCAGCTATAGCCCTGATGTCATGTGTCATGTCTCCCACTGAAATCTGATGTCCAGATTGATTTGTATCCGGTCATTATTTATTAGACATAATTACCATTTCTACTTGATCACTTATATACACAAAGACTGTGGGAGAGATGGTGATTCAAGTGTCTAACTGCTAGGAAGTGTTAACATTAAATAAATAGAATAGAATAGAAAGTAAGAACAATGATTTTAAACCACACAGGTGTCAGTAACTCTATTGTTATCTTGACATGCAGCTGTCCTCAGAAAATTATATCAAATTGTGTCCTTGGTTAAAGTCACACAACTGCCCTGATCTATATAGTTCAATTAACACGAGTGCAGAATTTGGCCCCAACAGAATGTTTTACTTTTTTTCTGAAAGGACAAGTCTCTGAAAGCATGAGTACAAAACCAGAAAGGAAATAAATCATTTAAAATGTGACACTAATTGTAGCTACCCAGGTGAAGTTTAAATCAAGGACAGTTTTAAATACATCTGCGTTGTAAATCCAAGATAGTGTGTCTAATCTAGTGCTACTTCTTATACAGGAAAAAGCTACTCTGTATGAAACAGACTTAATATGTCTAGGGATGTCTTATCACAAACACTCCTCAATATGAAAAAGAACCTCAGGACACACCTTACTTTTCTTTTTCTTTAAATAGTAGGTTTTTTCCAAGCAAACACAAATCAAGAATATTATACTTAAAGGCCATGATTATACTTTCAGCTCACAATCACTACAGAAATTCTAAAACTGTAATAAAAGACATCCAGTGTGATAAGTGTAATTACTAAATATGAAAATATTAATGAGTCAGATTTTTAAGATGTAACCTTACACAGGTTACACAGGCCCACACAGGTGGGCCTGTGTGAACCTCATGAGGTTCAACAAGGCCAAGTGCAAGGTCCTGCACCTGGGTTGGGGCAACCCCCAATATCAATACAGGCTGGGGGATGAGGGGATTGAGAGCAGCCCTGCAGGGAAGGACTTGGGGGTACTGATGGATGAAAAGCTGAACATGAGCCAGCAGTGTGCACTTGCAGCCCAGAAGGCCAACCGTATCCTGGGCTGCATCAAAAGAAGCGTGGCCAGCAGGTCGAGGGAGCTGATTCTGCCCCTCTACTCTGCTCTGGTGAGACCTCACCTGGAGCACTGCATCCAGCTCTGGAACCCTCAGCACAAGAAGGACATGGAGCTGTTGGAGCAGGTCCAGAAGAGGGCCACAAAAATGATCCAAGGGCTGGAGCACCTCTCCTACGAGGACAGGCTGAGAGAGTTGGGGCTCTTCAGCCTGGAGAAGAGAAGGCTGCGGGGAGACCTTATTGCAGCCTTTCAGTACTTAAAGGGGGCCTATAGGAAAGGTGGGAACAGTCTTTTTAGCAAGGCCTGTGGTGACAGGACAAGGGGTAATGGTTTTAAACTAAAGGAGGGTAGATTTAGGCTAGATATAAGGAAGAAATTTTTTACAATGAGGGTGGTGAAGCACTGGAACAGGTTGCCCAGAGAGGTAGTGGAGGCCCCATCCCTGGAAACATTCAAGGTCAGGTTGGACGGGGCTCTGAGCAACCTGATCTAGTTGAAGATGTCCCTGCTCACTGCAGGGGGGTTGGGCTACATGGCCTCTACAGGTCCCTTCCAACCCAAAGCATTCTATGATTCTACATGTCCATCACATTAGGTTTTAAATCTGAGAGTGGCTTCAACACTAACACAATTTCCATTATAATCAATATAAATCATTTATATTGTAAAAGCGTGTTTACTTTAGAGCTGAATGAGTAATTAATAAACTCTTTCAACTAATTAAGATTCTCTCTGCAAGCAGATAGCAAATTACTCAATACATTTCAGTTTAAAACATTAAAACACTTTTTTCAATAAATTGATTGCAGATATTCTGAATACAAACCGTTGTTTCTGGGCAGGGAAAAGTACAATTATCAAGGGGCTTCATAACACAAACATTGAAGTATATCCATTGATGACACTCATACATTTAAAAATTAATTTGTCCAGTTACCCATCTATTTAAGTATCAAATATTATAATTGTTGGTTTTCATGAAATTTGGTACTGTGCTACCAGTTTGAGTGTAAAAACATATGCAGATTGAGTGCAAAAGAAACATTAGCAAGGTCTAAGGAAAGTCACATCAAAATTACAGTATGTGCAGGTTTTTTCAGATGTGGTATTCTTACCTCATTCACCTGGATCTAGTTGTGAGACTATATGTGCATATTCATCTGTGTGCATAACAAAGCAAACAACTGTTCCAAACACTGTGTAAGTGCATGCTAATACATTTATAGTTCTTCACAGGGTCTGTGCTGAAAAGTTCACACTTGTTAGAGCTTTCATTACTTGAAACAGATTGTTTTCACCTCTGCTTCAATGCTCTTTCCACCCTGTAGGAGACACACAGGTGAGACCTATTGTTAGCTTTAACATCTTTTTAAAAAAATGAAAGAGTGAAATCCTCACTGCCCTGACTTAACAAAAGAATCTGAATCACTGTCACTATACAGGGCAGGAACACACATCTCCAGGCTTTGTTGCATCCTGAATTTTAATTGCCACATTATTACTTAACCTGAAAATGCTAATATTGGGGGCAGGGGGCAGAGTTAAATGGCAAACAGCAGGAAGCGCAATGGAAAGTTATTCAATGAGAAATACAGGTAATAACTTCTCTGAATTTTGCATGAGCATAGTATTAAAATTGAATTCTATTCCTGTTAACATCAGGAAATTTAGAATGAGCCCACTGAGCAAATATGCTTAATCAGGGTCTGTCAATATAATTTTATACCAATTGCCACTGTATGTTGTTCACTCTGGTTTCAGGTACACATACGTGTCATAGTCCCATGAAATCCCAATATGCAAAAATAATTTCTTTCCTTACCCAGCTCTTGCTCTGTGTGGATACCCAGCTGGGAATGGTTCCACCCTCTCTAGCATGATCAAACAATCTCTGAGCAAACATGGTACATTAACATCTTTTTTAATATTACTTTTCACTATGAGAAACAATTACAGATGCCTTAAGGATCATAATGCGGCTGTACAAACACGTGGAAGAGGCATTGAAATTAAAAGGGCCATGTCATGCATCTCCAATGACAAAGATAACCAATAAAAATGCAATTTATTTGATCTGCTTCTGCTCATAAAAAAGAACTGTGATTGGCTTAGGACACCCCTCCAAAATTTCAAACTTTCTTCCCACGTGCTGGCTCCCATGCGCTTTTTCTAAATGAGATGTAGAAAAGAATTAGCCTTTGGGAATGGTGTAAATTCTGTCATTTTTAGTAGCAGTATTGCTATCATACTGAATATGTCTCTATGATTAACCTTTCATTCACACTAGAATATATCTGTGTGTAAAAAAACAGGTTAAACTTATATATACAACAACAGTTGATCAAAGTTATGTACTGCTATGTGAAAGAAAAATCCACCCATTGCAAGATACCCAAACAGAGATTTCTGGACGTAGCCATATTATAAATGACACTGTAATCACAAAATTATACTATTTCCCATTTCAGGTTTCCTGTCATGGGGCATAATATGGGAGGACATTTTAAATTTGGCAAGCTTCAGCTTTGACATAAATATGCAAATAATAGACCCAGCATTTTGTCACTGTCTGCAGCTTCAGAGCCCTTCCAGCTCAGACAGGTGAACTGCCCTGAAATACAATCTCCCTCTGCCACACTGATGGATTTTCATCAGATTTCATCTCCAAGAGCATCTTTGTTGTTTCTAGATAAGTTTCCATTTCATTTCTTGTCTTGGCAGACTATGAAAACATTTCTGGGTGGGGTGTTTTTGGTATCACAAAGACCAAACTAAGAGTGCTTGTTTTGCCAGTTGGTGATTCTACTGCTTTGTTTGTTGTTCTAAATAAGCATATAGCACTTCTCAAATATCAATTTGAAATACAAGTTAAAAGCCTCCTCAAAACATTTATACTAAACCTATTCATACAGGCAGTGAAGCCATTTTGTAATAGGAGAGTCACAAAGACTTAAAATTAACTGAATTCACATCTTGTTTATTAAAAAGCACCAATGCTGCACACAGAGGAATAGAAAAGAGACAAATACATATAAAATAAAGAGGCTTCAAAGGAAACAGTGTGAATCTACACCCAAAAGGGATCTAGGCAACAAAGGTAAAAACTGAAATACTCAAAACCATGACTCAGCCCTCAGGTACCTCCAGGGCATACCTGAAGTTCATACAAGGCTAACTTTTCAGTGTGGAATTTCTGTACATGCCACAATTCCGCAGAATGTTTCCAGTCTGGGCAGAGTGGTGCATACCTTTACATGAATCAATCTATCTCAGCCATTCTCTGGAGTGATGGAATTGTGTCTCTTTTATTGTGTCAACACACAGGCAATCCAGAGGGACTGGTTTTTTCAGGGCTGATAATTAGAAAATGTGGTCAGAAAAGTAATGGGCTGGTACCATTGTTAGGACCCTTGCCTCTTAAAAAAATAAAAAGTAATTCAGTGGCTAGGGCACTTGTACAGTTCATTTCCCTCCCTTGTATGAGAGTTTTGGAACCTAGGACTCCCAGCCCCAAGGAAGTATTTTATATTGGAAGTATACCAGCCAAGGTATTCTGGAGAGAAGGCACTGGCAACTCACCTGGTAGAAGTGGCTCCACTCTGCATGCTGTCATCCAGTAGCAGGCCAGAAACTACCCAGCCTAATGGAGGAATTTCTAGTTTCTTTGTTTCAATAAATTTGCCATTAGTTTCTATAAAGTATAAAGTATGATTTCAGGCCTTCTCCTGCATTCTCTATAATAATAATTCTATAATTCTCTCTAACAGTGAACATGAATTGTATGTGTTATTCTGGCTTTCTGAATCTTCTGAAGAGCAAGCACCTACTTTGAAAGTTGTGAACCTTGTGGATTACTGCAAAGCTCAGTGTAACCAAAAATAAGCCTAAATTAATGCAAATGAAACTGTACACTAGGAATGTTCCACTTGTATAGAAACAGGGGGGCTCTGTCATGACAAAATCCCAGAGACATCCCAGGCTTGCAGCAGGAGCCATTAGCATGGACATGATGACAGTGGTAAGATACACAGCTTCCACAACTGGAACTAGCTTGGAGATTTTTTTGTTATTCTCACCTGTAAAATGTCAGAGCTATAGGGAGAGAAAGCTGATTAATAAAAGCCTTACTCACAATGGAGAACTTTTTTTCTTCCTCAGTTGTATAGGTCAAAAAAGGCCAGAAAGACCCCTGTCCTGTCGGCTGTGGAATTGCTCCCTGACCTTAGGAATCGGCCAGTCTTCCTTGCACCCTGACAAACATTCCTAAATCCCCAGGCCTCCCTCTCCTCCCACTGCCATCATGACACACGCAACGTTGCTCACAGGTTGTTTTCCCTTCTATTCGGCTACAAATAATCTCTCTTCCACTTTCAAACCTGAACCCTAGCCCACTGTAGCTAGTGGTGGCTGTAGTCAGCTTCATTCATTAAGCCCTTTCTGGAGCATATATGGTTTGCATTAAATAACAATGATGTTTAATACTGACTTCAGAAAAGCATTACTTTTTTAGCTGATGCTGTCTATTCCAAGGGGTTTAAGGTAATTCTTCTCTATAATGAGTGTAGTCCCTGAAATTATAGGTTACACACTGTAAACTATTCAGAAAATATGTTTTTGCCCTATTAAGCTTAATCCTCAGAAAAAAAATGCGTTAATCATAGAATCATAGAATCATAGAATGCTTTGGGTTGGAAGGGACCTGTAGGGGTCATCTAGTCCAATCCCCCTGCAGTAAGCAGGGACATCATCAACTAGATCAGGTTGCTCAGAGCCCCGTCCAACCTGAC
>VYZW01031328.1:0-202228 GCA_013401315.1 Balaeniceps rex | reverse complement strand
CATTTAAAACTTTCTATGCCCTGGCCTAGAGGTTGTATTACCCCACCTTGAGGAAAGGTCATAGCCATAGGAGGAATATGAGGACAAAAATTCACTTTTCAGTTTTGTATCTGTTATATGGCATTGTTCATTAGTTCTGAATGTCACATGGCCAAAAAGGGCCTTATTCTCTCTCAAAAAGCAAATATCCCCTCAAGGGCATTTAAGAATCTCTGTTTGAAGGTCTCATACGAAAACATGGCAAAGGATTTTTCGGCAAAATTTTTAAGAAAGCATATTTAATACTTTGTATTCTTAAGTATTTATTTCAAATACTTCAGATTCACTATGCTTTTAATACTAATGTCATACTTAAAATAAATCACAGTGTGTACTTCCTGTGATCTTTTCAGAACGCAATAAAACAGATTGTTTTTAATGGCTGTTCCAGCAATGAAAAATATCTGTGTTAGGTGGAAACAACAAATTGATGCTTTTTCAATTCCTTTTAATGGCATGAGGATCTTTGCAACATGCTGTGAAAAATATTCTCTTAATGATAGGCCTGTGGCACAACTTAAGGAGTCATCAAGAAATAAATGCTCTGCTGTCTGGCTGGCAGCTTGGTGTCCCTTAATTGAAGTATTATAAGATTCTGTGCAGAGTAAAGCCTCCAGGGTTTTGTAGCTAAATGGCACGGACACCTCTGATGAGACATGCAGATGAAGATGTGTCAATACAATCTTCACCAATTTGCTGTAATAGCAGAGACTGATTAATTTTATAACCACGGGTGCTTCTTTTAGCTAACCTAAGGAATGGTTTAGACTTTATTAAGCGACTTATTTCTATCTTTTTCGAGAGACTTCTACAACATAGTTTATCTCCAAGTGCTAGACAGCAACACATTTTCTAATAAGGATTCTAAATTTATTATTTAAGGAGGGATCATGAGTGTGACTCAGTCACGTGCAGCTTAGTGGGGGCAAATCTTTGTGACTTAGCAAATCAACTGTATTTAGGTTGGTGTTTCTCAGAAAATAAAGTGGCTTGATACTCTATGCAACTGAGATGGCAGCTCCTATATACATTTTTAATGTATGAAAAGGGAAATTGAAGCAACTAAACCAAAAGTATGTGGCTCTATATTTCTATCTATTTTTGCTAGACTATAAAACTCTTTTAATATTTTATTTTAATTGCTTATGGACATCTAACATAATTTGGTTACCCATAATCAACCAACACTTTATATTTTAGGGCTTTCTTCAATAAAATATGAATTACCACATGGACAATGCATTTCATGATTGCTCTGCACAGTGCTGGCTGTGCAGTCACGCTGTGCTTTCTCCCAGGAATAAGGAACCCAAAATGACTCTTGTACATTCTGGACACAGCGGACAGTTAGGAAAATGGTCTTTATTGTCTGGATGGAAAAAACATGAATTGATTGCTGTCATCAGTTTCCTTACCCGTTCAGCAGGAAGACTGATGGCCATGTTTTTTCCATCGCAGATGCCAGCATGCCTCCCACTGCAGAAACTGTGTGTCCTGCATTGTACCCTACTGCTGCCTCCTGACATGGGACTGCATCCTTATTGCCGAAGGAGAATGTTTTGCCATTGAGCGGAGACAAATCTCCCTTCTTGTGAATATGGAAGTCTTACTTACCAAGAATACTGGAGACAGACTGACCTTGTCTTTTTATTTTTCTGTTTTTTTTGGTTTGTTTTGTTTTTTCCAACTAGCCAGCTCTCATACAAACTAATAAAGAATATGCTGTTCACAAAAGCCAAGTCCACACATCACAAATTATAGCCATCAGCATGGGTATGGAGTAAACCACTTCCAGATCATGGGTCAAAGTTTCACTTATACACAAATGGCAGAGAAAGAAGTTACTCTTCACTCACCGTGGTCACAGGATCTGGATACAATATAATCCAGTCCTGCGCTTGTTTATTTACAATCTGATTCTGGGATGGACACTTACTGCATGAACTCATCCGTTACAAGGTAGGAGAGCTGCACATACAATCTGAGGTTCATGTTTTTCCCCTACCAGCAGAAATGTGAATGTGGGAGGGTGTTTCTTCAGATAAGAGCTTTTTTCTCCCTTCCCCTCTCCCCTACTGTTTTTGTGGTTTGATTTTTGTGTGTGTATGTGTGATTCACCATTTCTATATATTCACTTCTCAATTGTGGCTGAATTCATCAACGTATTTCAACATTCGTTTGTTTGAAAATTGTTCTCAGTACTTGTTTCATACAGTTTCTTCTCCTTGACCAACTTATGAAATTATGAAACAGTAATAAATAATTCCTCAGTAGTGAACAACAAATTTCACTTGTTTTTATGCATAGGTGCAACTCACTTAAATAGCAAGATCCTCCAGAATCACAGTACATTAATACTTCATTCTTGCAGTCACCTGGAAGTTCAGCCTACAAAATTTATGGGAATCTCTACTTTTTTACTTGCCTGAGATCTTCTGAAGGTCAAATTATTTCTAACTTTGCCTCCTGTAGGCTCCATTTACATTTTTCTCATGTATCTGGTACTAGCCACGTGCAGCAGGTGTCTGATCTAGTGTAGTGGATCCAAATGCTTGTCACTGCAGAAACATTCAAAGAAATCATTCTCCAAAGGTTTGTGGGAGCCAAAGGCAACTTGCTTGTGAAGAACAGAAACAGCATCCCTTTGGAATTCAAGCAAACATTGGTGATCACTTTTTATCATATATGCTTTGCTTTTTTCTCTTTCATACATCTGTAGGCTTCATTTTTTCCCCTCTCCTAACTAGGCTCACTATCATTCCCACACTTTCAGAGTTGCAGGTCAGAACTGGAGCAGCATGTGAAGTCTGGCTGCTTTATGTCAAGCAAGTACATGCCAGCTATATCTAGACTGCTTCTCTCAGTATTTCAGGCTTGTTCCTCCTGCAAAGATGAAGAATAGTGCTGCTGATTCAGGTTGCATTCGTGTTGAAAGTGAGTAAGAACCTGCTCTGATGCTTACATTTCTCACTGAATGCTGCTGTGGCAGCTCCATGATGTCCTACCTACCAATTAGTTCTGCCTTTGAAGTGAGATTGAGGCTGCTGAGAGAAGGTAGTGTGGCATTTACTGAAGATCCATTCCCTTGTGCTTGAATTGAGACACTGGTCAGGGGAGACTTGGCTTGGAAATGTCTTTAAAAAGTGTATTTGTGTGTGTCTGTGTGTGTTTGCATTTACACAGTAATCACCAGAAATATGCCTTAAAAAAGAATTATGTATGGCTGGATCACTTTCCAAATTAAAACACAGGCTATTACTTCAGCTTATACTTGTAATTCAAGCAGTGCCCCTAGCACCCTGCCCTCTGCATCCTCATGGAGAGACAGGAAGGAGAGCTAAGCTCAGATAGGCTCATTGGCACCATAGTACCCCGTCCAAAAGGCTCCCTAACCCTTGAAATGGTGCTGCACCTAACACTGATTGAATCACTAAGCACTATTGATTTCAGCTTTCTAGAGAAGCCATTCATACAGCCTACGGTGTATAAAAGAGCTTCTATTCTCCTTGAAAATGATTTAATATAAATAACTAAAATAAATGTCAGTGGGAGATCTGTGAACTTATTAAGAAGAGGTAGACCTCTTGATGTGTTGCACATAGACTGAATGTGTATGCGTATAGATTTAAATAATGATACGTGTATTTTCAGTCCAAGTCTGGCGCAGCAGCAGAACGGACCTCAGAGTGAGTGCAAATACACCGGACAAATTACATAATGTGCATCTGCATAGGGAAACCCGGAGCCCAGGCGCACCGTGTCGATTAATCCTACCCTAGAGGCTCCTAAAGGTTGGAGAATGCATGCTCATAAATGTGGTCTGTGTCCCCTGGTCATGCAGGTGGTCCCCGGAGACCCATTTGCACCCACCTTGGTGAGGTGTTTTTGTGTTTTCAAGGGTGACCAGGATGGGGGAAGAAATTCTGCCCTGCAGCCAGAAAGCACCGACTTGGGTCTGTCCTGCTTGTCCACTGCATGGACATACTGCATCCTTTGGCCATTTAATTTGGTCACAGATTCCTAATGATCCGAACGGGTTTCCAATGCACCCAGAACACTTTTTACCCCTCTGCTCCCTTCTCTCTGAAGGATGAGCGTAAGCATGTCAGCGGGTGCCGGGAAGTCAGGACCCTGTGCCTTCCCCAGCTTCCATCTCTGCCCGCCTTGGGAAGAGGACAGCCATGGCCGTGCAGCCCCTGCCCTGCATCCGCATGGGCCCTGCAGCTCTGTGGCTGGAGGAAACAAAGAGCTCCTCCTTTGTGGAGAAGCTCCTTTGTGGAGAAGCAGTGGCTCCGGATTTTTCCCAGCATCTCCCAGTCTTTAAATAGTCTTGTTTGTTTATGCTTTCTGGAGGTGAAGCACAGAAAACACAATACCATGCCAGATCCAGCCATTTCAAGTTAACTCTGATTTGTAGTCCGCTACAGGCAGTAAAAAAATATCTCTGTCACCTCTGATAGACTCTGGATCAGACAGATATTGAGGCAGTAACAAATCTAAAACTCTGCATACGTGCACACACACACATAGTATTCATACAGTATATACATCTATGCATTGCTTTACATTTTCATATTAATATGAATAACACTAAATTATAAAGTGGGCCCATTTCTCTGTTAGCTTTTGAAAAATAAAAATAAAAAACATCTTCCCTAAAAATGCACAGGATTTTTTATGTTACATGTTCTTAAGGCATGACAACCATCGAAAGAGCTATTTAGTATGTTACATGGTTTAATAAAAATAACTTGTCTGGCAATGTCTGAAAGCTTTTGCAGCTGCAGGGGTACTTCTTGGAAATAAATTTGTGTTTACACAGGTGCAGCCATATTTAACAAAATTTTTATATGCAATGCAAACAGCTGCCTGTCTGTTTTCTTTGGCAGAGCTCTTTCCAACTGAAACAGTTTGTATCAAACATATCTCTCTGTGATACCTATATAAACAATAGACAAAATTCCTGTGAAAGGAAAAGGTTTTCAATAATGTGTCTTTTAGATAAACTGGAAAGCAGAAGCAGCCTGATTAGAAAAGCCCGGCCCTTCATGAAATATTTTACATTGAGAAGACCTCGGGAATCCACCGGGGAAGTATTAAGCACTCTGTAGGATAATTCAGAGGGTTTTATCAAGTTACAGTCGAGCTGAAGGATCCCATGATCAGTGAAAGATGCTTGGCAAATTGGATATTTTCCTTAACAGCAGCACCATAGATACTGAGGTACACTATGTTATTCAACTTTTGCCATATTTTTGTATAGAATGAAATCTTTGCCAAAATATTTAGCCTTAAGTCAATTATCATTTTTTAGCTATACTATAAATATTTTGTTTTATTTTTTCCATTGTATGAAATTCTAGTTCATTCAGAAAACTATCATTTACAAAAGCCTTAGTAACCCCTCACTTTTCCAATTCTTTGCAAATATTGGTGCTTTTGAAAGGCTGCCCTATCACCATCTTTCTTTCAGTAAAAATTCAGTAGATGAAATGAAAAGTCTGTGGATTTTAAATTGTAGTCTGGAGTTTGGGTTTCATAGACACCTTCCTCAGTCTTCCTTGTTCCAAACCAAGAGAGCAAATAGGAAATAAAGATTTCTCCACTTAATTCATCTTGATGTTCACAGTTCCTTCCACTATTTTTTCATATACAAAGGTTTTCTCTCTTTCATTTGCAGTGAAAAACGTTAGCATTGATATTTACTGCTACTGATTCAAATTGTGATAAAAGATTATTGTACAAATACACAAAATACAGCTCTAACATTAAATATCCGTTTAATTATTTTAACATTGATGAGGAATAATTTTCTGTCCACAGAGGAAGAGCAAACTCTCCCACAACATTATCTTCTCATGAAAGTTTTTTTCTTTCTTCTATAACCATGCAGTATACAGCACGTGATATATTTGATTGGTCCTTTTACTTTACCAGAGAGTGAAGTGGAGAAGGTAACAATGCTTCTTGCATCCTCACGACAACAGAAACCACGTGTTTTGCTAAAGATTTTAATAAATTATATATTTGTATAACTACACTGACTTCAACAGAGGATCCAGTGGGCTTTGTGCTGTGCTTGCATTCGTGTAGAGCTGACACAGCTCCTGAGTGCTCAGAATGACAAATCTGCCCTCTGTTAGCATCGCTGCAGCTCTGCAGAAAGCCCTTCCACAAAATGCAGTTTTGTGTACCAGCATCGTGGGGACTTGTATCCTCTCCTAGACAGGGCACTGGACGCATATTTTTAGTGAGGTGGATTGTGTGTTCTTTCCCTGTAGATTTGCCCCTCAGTATAAATACAGTCCGATAAATTACCTTTTCTTAACCCTATTCTGCACATGGCATGTTCACATCTCTCCAAAAGATGTATTTACATATACGTCTTGTATCCCTATATAGAATGAGGCAGTGCATTACCGCTGGTTGGACTTATGGCCACAGAAAAAGATTCTGCAATTGTACATTTTCTACACTTTCTTAATTGTTCTGGCCTTCTGTTTGAACTTCAATCTGATGAGCTGAGAACCCAAAAGACATGTTAAAAAAAGTTGTGCTCCATGTGTAAAGGCTGCTTTATGTTTATACGACTGCATTAGCTGCAAGAAGTGGTTAGCAAATGAAAATTCTTTGTGGGTATTTAGCTTCTCTTTCCCATCTAAATAGCATTTAAAGCATTAACTATGGTGTGATTATTTGTCTCTAAGTTTAAGAGACACGCTTCTATCATCAGGCATGCCTGCACATTTGGTAATTGTGTAAGCTTTGTGGTTTCGGTAGGAATAGATTTACTGAGTGAATGAGGACTCCACATACCCCTTATGCTCTTAAATTTTCAGACTGAAAGATTTCACTCCAGTGCTTTTAGCTGAACTGGACCGTAGGCTAAATTAGGAACACTACTCATTGACAACCAAGGAGTCGGAAAATCTAGTATGTAAGTTTGCGATAACAATCCTTTTTCCTAATAAATAACAATTAGATAAAAGAGGGTATTACATTCAAGTGAAATTAAAAACATTAATTAAAAAGAGATTGAGAAAATTTCACCTTGATGGAGAAAATTTATTTACACATTAACTGAGGACTGTGTGCTCAAGAGCAATGATCTCACCAGACGTTACAACAGAAACAGACCTGAGCCTGGGGCAGCTAACCAAAAGTGTTGAAAATGGCATTCCTTTATTTCACTAAGTACTAACCAGCATTTCTTAGCACTGCTGGAGACACTTTCTTTTAAGCAAGTTGCCTAACTGACTGCTGGACCATGACACCTTTATAAACAACCCATTCTAGTAGCTCAGTCAGATCCTAGCTTTCTTTTCACCAAAATTCCCTGTTAAAGTGCATGGCCACTGCCTCTCTGTTCAGCCTCAGAGTAAAAAATATTTACAGGAACATGTAAGGGTATAAAGTCTATGAAGACTTTAAGAACGTCCTAGACAAAAAGGTGCTTTACAGAAGCAATTATTATTATTTGGATAAGTAATGTCTTCATTTAAGTTGCTTTAAATATGCCTTATCTAAACCACTCTCATAAGACTTGTGTTCTTTCCTATATGGGCTGCTGTTTCAATATGTTCTCTTTACATGATATAACCCAGGTTCGTGTAGGGACCCTAAAAGATGACCTAAAATGCTAAGAAACTGAATCCTTAGTCTTGGATCTGACTATGAGGAAGCACAAAGAAGCTGAAGCTGTACTTTAAAGGGATAGCCAAGCTCTTGTTTAAGTCACGCAAAGTCTCTGAGAATATCATGTCTTTGACATAGATATGTCTGACGAAGACTTACTACTGCGACCCTCCCCATGAAAGGAATTCTAGGGCAACCACCATGAAAATAAAGAATAAAATAAATAATAGCAAGGCTGAGGTAATATGGAGATACATTAAATCAGACACTAGTATTATAAAGATGATACTAAAAGCTATCTCAAACCTATCAGATAACTATGTTAAAGATGAATATGAACACAACTATGAAGCTTAACTGCATTCTTTGGTATAAACTGTATCTTGAATTATGTCTCCAGAACAAAGACCCGTACTGCCCTATAGTGGGCGACTGATGAGGGTGCCTTATTCATTCCTTTATCG
Organism: Balaeniceps rex; assembly: GCA_013401315.1. NCBI lineage: Eukaryota > Metazoa > Chordata > Aves > Pelecaniformes > Balaenicipitidae > Balaeniceps > Balaeniceps rex. The sequence goes on along the minus strand of VYZW01031328.1, from coordinate 194,090 downwards.
TTAGCTTATAAATCACCTTTCTTCCTTTTCATGCTTTCCTCTTACTTCCTCTCCTTGAAGGTCCGACATTAATCTAAGTTGTGCTGCTGTGTGACTGCCCTGAGAAACTGCATGTATGTCTATGCATTAGCACCTAGATCGGGCATTCCTGGCGGAGCAGCCTGTACGGTACTCCTGGGACACGCGCTTCCTTTACAGGTAGATGGTTCATCCTGCACTGGTCTGTTGCAGTCAATAATAGTGTCATTCATTTACAAACACAAGCAAGCGTTGTTACCCTGGGTGCATAAATATGAAGTTAAGTCACTGGGAATTAATTCTCCCAAGATAACGTGGCGAAGCAGTGGTGCAATTATATTATTGCATCATTCCGATTAATAAAATACACAGTAAAATTCTGTTGATTCTGATAATGCTAGCTGAAATAAATGATCATACAGATATTAGGAAATAAAATAGGCCAAGGACTATTTTCTAGTTTTCAAAGTAAGTGGTACATCTTATATCCATGTTATTAAATATAATTCGTATCTCCTTCTATTCCCCCAAAATGAAACGAAAGTGGTTTTGTCATACATAATCCCTACTGGGAGCAATCCTAGTCCCGTTCAGTCTCCCTCAGCCCACCTGCATGTTAGCTACTGACTGGCACGTGCTGAAACTGGACTGGAGAGTGTGCTAGCAAAAAATAGTGTGGACAGCCCTGACCATAATTATGCCATGGCCGTATTTTTGCTATGGTCACCCTGCTTAGCTTCCTGGCACTGTGCTTCATCAGCTCAAAGGCATTTTGAAGGCACTGGAATATTTTAATTTTGCTTGAGCTAAGGACTTAAATAAATCCCAGAATTCTCCCTGCTTTGTAGCAAAAGAGCTTAGGTCCCAGCAGACTCCAAAGGAGTTTGGTGATTTTCAGAAGAATGTTATATCATATCACAAAGTCAATTTAGAAGTAATAATAAATTAAATTTTTTTATTAACATGTTTTTTAAAAGAGTACTGACCAGGAAGAGACTAGTTTTTTATGTTTCATTCTTGGCTCACTCAAAAAAGTGAGAGGCAAAAAAATCTACCACCCTTTTATTAATCATTTCCGGATTTTTTTTAGAGTGAGAATAAAGAATTCTATTCAGTACATGGCAACATCTCAAGTTCACGTTGGTGGTTAAAAAAGGTGTATATTCTAGGACTTGAATCTGAACTCCTGCAAAGCAAAAAACCTTTGATAGCAAAGATGAACTCTGTTTGCTAAACAGTACAGTCTCATTGCTCAAGTGCTTCTTGGTTGTACAAAGCTCTTGAGAAATCTGCCATCTTTCATTCCTGGATGTGATCAAAGCTGTTCTCCAGAGCACAGAATTTTTTTGGCTTTGTAATCAGCAGGTGCTGTAGTAAAAGCAAACTTTTTAAGGGGCATTTGACCATATTTTGTCCTTACTCTGGATGGAGTCACATAGTTAGACGGCAGACACAACCCTCTCAGCCCTCCAGTCTATCGACTTCAGACCACAAACTGGTGACTGCAGTTGTAGACCTCTGTTGCCATCGTCTTTTATTATGTAACCCAAGTTATTATTGCATCCCCGGTCTGCCTGTGATCACCATGCCACTTCATTGTTCTGGCCTTTTCTGTTTGAAACAGATGTTTAAAAACATTTGAATAAGATATTTTAGTTTGTAGACTTCTTGTCATCATCCTGCAAATTTACAACAGTCAGCAATGTAAACATGTACTTGACAAATGCCAGCAGCTTGTAGACTTCAGAGTTCATCCACTCATTTCAGCGAGGCAGATGTTTCATTTTAATACTCTTCATACTATAGATTAGGATTATGTTTTTTCTTTCTTTTTCTTTCTTTATTTTTTTTTGAAAAGGGAATAAACCTGACATGCTACTAATGTCATTTCACACTGTGGGCCAGATGGCGAAAAATGCAAAGGCTGCAACTCTGTTTATGTATGGGGAAAAAAGGAATTTTGTTCCTGAAAGACTTTCAGCTCAATCATTTGTTACTTTAAACTAAACACTAGATGATGAATAAAGTAGGACTATCTGAACTTCAAAAAGGTCCTTGAGATTAAGTGCTTAACAATGTAATGCATCTGGAGGAAGAGTATTACATTATTCCTGCTTGCTGCATTGGAAAGATGTTGCGAATGTTTTCACTATAGTGGCTGCCTAAGAGCAGGGTGCTTCAAGACGACATTTGGCAGTCCCTTGGAAATTTCTGGAGATATAAATCGTATTTCCATCACTTTTTTATTTTTATTAGTGAAAGACAGTACTTGAGGATTGGCAGACTGTCTGTGCTAAAATAGCTTGTTTTATCTGTCATTTCAAAGCAACAAAATGGTATATTTACCAAGAATTGTGTAAAATATTTGCAAAGAAATTCAGCATTATTCCAGGTAACTTCAATTTAGACTCTGAAACTTAGAAAGGGGAATATTTTCACTGTTTCTCCCCTCCCCAGCAGGTTTATATTGATTTGCAGATTATCACAGAATTCATCTAAAATTTGTGATTCTACATGATTTTTAGAGAAAGGCTGAGAAAACTCTAACTGTGCTTTGATTTGTTTATTCATAAAGCAAATGTTCTGGAAGAGATTTCAATTTGGGGATCAAACTTTTTGCTTTGTTTTTTCCCCCAGTTCTGTAGTACAATTGTAGTACATCTTGGATGTTGTGGTCCAGTTGCCTCATTCTGGTGTGTGGGTGGACAGGGCACTATTTTCCATGAAATACCATTGCTCTTCAAGAATAGAAGTGGTTCTTATGCATCACTGGAGACTCCAGTTTGCCAGAGAAAGTCAACTCTCAGACAATGGTGGGAACAGAAGGGAAACAGATCCCAGGTAGCAGTGCAGCATCATATTCAACTCTAAGTCTTTGCATTTAGAACAAAGTATTTCAGTTCTTGAGTTTTTACTTATTTTTTGTTAAAAGAGTGGTGTGTTGGGTTTGGGTTTTTTTCCCCAAATGGGAATTTTACTTCCCCAGCTAGCTCCAGTAAATTCCAAACAAACGTGAGAGCGAAGTTTGGACTAAGTAAGAGAAAATATTTTGTTCCTCTGTTTCATGAGGGTTTTTTTAATGAGTTTCATCATAGCCTCTTCATGACACCAGACTGGGTCTGGAAGAAGAAACTCCTATGTAGCTTTCCTCAAATGAGTTATGTCAGATTTGTAGAGGAAGGAATTAACTATGTAAAGAAGGGGAACAACCTTTTGAGATGAAAATTGTCTGGATGAACCCAAGAAAAACTCAAATAGAAGAGCATTGACCATCCTGTGACCTCACAAAATTGCTTCCTTCACTCTTGGCTGAACACAGTGATGATATATCACAGTATGCATGAGAATCTGCCCAGATTTGTTAGTATATTAGGCCCTAGTTAAGACTGAAAGGCAAAGATAGGATATGCACAGGCCACATCTTTCCCTGAAACATTTGCTAGTGCTGTAAGTGCTACCCACATGAGTATTCTCCAGTATCAAAGTGATCAGGAATAAAAAGGAAATACATAAGAACTCTTAAAATAAGTTCTCAGCAGTATTTTTGACAGTTCTACTGAGTACAAAGGTAATATCAAAGGAAATTAGTATAAATGTTTGGTTAAGTCAGGTAAATAAATGCATTAAAAATAAAACAACATCAGGTGTGTGTTGACAAGATGAGATTTCAATTTAGGATATTATCAAATAATACAAACTGTGCCTATTGTGGATGTAGTCCTAAAGGTCATGGTCATAATAATGAAACACTCCTATTACTTAAGAAAACTCTTCTGTCCAGATATTAATATCTAAGAGATCCAAAGTAAAACCTAATTTTAATACTGCTTATATTTTTGTCATTCAAAATACAGCTTAAAATTTTTAACTATAATGCAGACCAGGAGTCGATGAGGACTGAAAGCTCTGACTGAACCTCTTCAAATGCCTGAACCATTTGAATGTGTCTGCATCTAACCCATCCCCATACATTTTTGATTCTTGGCCAAATCCAAATTAAAAAAGGGACTTACTTATCATTTTAGATACAACTGAACTTTTCATGTGAGCAACTGACCTCACAAATTTTCCAGCATTCACACTGCTAGAAATTTCTGAAGAATAAATTATCACAAAAGTTTCCTCCTGTCGCAAACTACCAAATCCTAATATAGACTCTAACATTGTTATAGCCTCCAGTCTACACCCGAACTCCAGTCTACACCCAAATGAGATTCAAGTATGAGCTGAACTAAGTGTAGTTAAAATTTTTGAAATGTCTGCAATACATTTTGGAATAAATCTACTGTCAATCTTCTTTCGATCTTTTACATTAAGTCTATCAAAACTGAAATGGAGGTATTTTGATACATAGAGACTCCCTTACAGAAACAATACTCTGCAGTGTGACTAGGAAAGTCTTATAAAATCTCTCTGTGTTACTTAATTAAAAGATGATGGGCAGAAGGGATAATAGGTTGTTTCTCAAATTTTAATGAATTTTATCATCATAATGATGATTACCAAATGTCTATATTTGCAAAAGAACAGCAGTTCATAAATATCAAATTTGTGCTATTATTAACGTGCAGAATGTGCCAGTTTTTATCAATATAGGAATCTGGTAATTATCACTAAAGCTATTCATTAAAATTAAGAAGTAACTAAATAAGGAATAGGAATGCCACTTATTTCTTAACATCCGAAGAGCAGAAATATCTACCTATTATCCTTTTCAGGCATCTGACACTGTGACAATGGAATAGAAGGTTGTCACAGTATAATAGTCCCCAGCTGCTGGGTGGATGTGAGCCGAAACTGAGGCATTTATCAAAAATAAACACCGGGGGAAGCTGGGAAACATCAATCCTGGGACAACACTCTGTTAAATCAGTGGTATTTCTGTTCCAGTGAGTGACTGATGGGTATGCAACCGCTCGGTCTGACGGGTGTCAGTATGACACAACGGTCCCACTCGCCGCACCGCAGGGAGCCATGTGGTGATTGGCCAGGATTGTCACAGGGTGCCCAGTCAGAGGGGACCTTCTGCGGGGGCTTTGCGAGGTGTTGCACGGCGTCACCCCTCCGTCAATCTCTGCCTCACTCCCAGCCTCCGGGTGGTGGTCTCCAGCCCCGTTGCTTATCCTACTGCCGGAGCTGGTGGGGCGACCAAGTACAGATTACCCAGTGGTGGAGGGGCTAGAGGGGCTGCACGTCTGCCTCCCACCCCTGGCCTGGGGACTCCCATGGCTGAGGGCTTGGAACAGGCCCTCGAGAGATGGCTCTGGACAGGGAGGTCAGTGCCTCACCCCTGGTGTGGGCCCATGCTCGCCTCAAGTCTCACGGGCCCCTTGGAAGTTGTGCATGGTGGGGGCAACACTCATGAGCATGAGAGGCCTGAGGGGTGAGGCTGAGCCGCCACCGAGCAGCCCTAGTTTCTCCATCATTGCTTTGGGAAAAATTAATGGGAGGGTGCAAAGTGACCAGGAGGAGGTCTGGCACTGGAGGTCATGAGGGAAGGAGACAATCAGGGAGCAGTGGAGGCTTTGCGAGAAAAAAGGGGCCATGCTTTCAGTTGCCACAGTGACCTTCTGGTGGAGCTGGAGCCAGGCAGGAGAAGAGCCTGAGGCTCTGTGAGGAAGCACACTCACACAGCACACCCGTACAGCCAGGTGGGTGGTTAGTGCACACCTGCCCAAAAGCAGCCATCAAACCCCCTACTCACTGCGAGCCAAATGAGGTCTGAGGCATGGGAAGGGGTGTCACTGGAAGGGACTATCATCATGCTTACCAGGACACTGGTACTAGCCAGCAAGCCCCAGCTGCGCTAAACAGTAAAGATTTTGAAGCAGACCCAGTCTTCCAAAGCAGCGAAGGAGGAGGTGGAAAGGGTACTCTTTTTTTGAGGCAAATACCAGTTACCTCTGTTTCATAAAGAGTTTTCTGCTCTCCTGGCATTGTGTTATACATCTTCAGCCTCACTCGCTGCCCCCTCCTGTGTAAAATTTACACAAGCATTGAAAGATTGTGGAATACCCAAGGAAATAATTTTTCAGTCGATTGAGTTCTTAATGGAAAAACCTCCCTGAATGCTATCTTACAAATTAGAAGATCCCCTGCTTTCTAAATAGTTCAATTGAAATCAGCTTTTGTATTTATCCTTCAGGTCATTCAGGCTCAAATGTTGTTAGCTCTGAGTCAAAAAGTCAGATTTTTAAAGGGAAAATGTCAAGTCCTTTTAGGCTTCAACTGACCTTTTAAACCAGATTAGGGATTTGAAGCATTACACATGGATTTCTACATTTTATATCACAGTATTTAACAAATGATCAAATACAACTCCCAAGAATACTATTTTTACAAGCTTGACATTTCAGGCCTTAAAGGATGTTGCTGGTCTTTCTTTTACATAAAATTACCCTGGAGAAATTCAGCCTGTTTTCTGCTCTTCCATTCCTCTTTCATAAAAGGGGAAGTTCTGTGCATTTTATTTCATGCTGTTGTTCTCTCTCTGGCATTGCAAGCAGCAAAATATCATGATGAAATCCTTGAGATATGCTCAAAGTGATTGCTACAATAAATTCACTCGGTGGGTGTCACATACAGTTAGAGTACAACTCAGGCAGTTATAGATGCCAACAGGGCCCTAGGAATAGATCTGACCTTACTTTCGTGCCTGGACTGTCAGATAATGCCACTAAAAATGCACTAAATCTTCCTGGGAGGAGATAACAGAAACCCTCATTTGGTTCCAAGTGCTTCCCTCACACAGGTAAGACAAAGAAACTGAATGGCAGAGTGGGGTTGTGGATGTGTGAGGGAACACTCATGAGCTGAAGGAGCAAGCTTGGTCCAGTGCCCAGAGCTTGCAGATGCAGCAGGAACAAGAGGAGTCCCATTCTCAGCTACTGTGGTCTGTAATAGGCCTCTGACAGAGTCTTACATCCCATGAGCTGGACAGTCATGGTCATTTGGTACTGCTAGATGATGATACTTGCGGAGAAGAGAAGAGACAAGGTAAATTTCCTTCCTGTGGGCTGTCAAGGGAGGGAGATCCTAATTCAGAGGTATCACATCAGAGGGCTTAGCTCTGCCTTGCTGGCTGTTCCGCACTTCTCCTGTCTTCTGAGGTTGGCCCATTAGTGCTAATCATGATGCTGGAGTTTGTAGCTGGACCATTTCTCTGATCATAGCTGGAGAGAGACCAGCAAATTATTTCACATGGACCAAGTAGGCATCAGATAGTGATGGGGTTCAGGTTTAAAAGGCTCTGTATTAAACCACCAGACAGAACCACCAGCTCCTTCTAAGTCTGTAGTGGAGACATGGTTTGTCATTTGGACACGTGGGTTTTTTCATACCAGACTAAGACCTGCAGGTTCCCTGACAAGTTTTCCTGGTAATTTCAAAATCATATCTGAAGTCAGTATTATTAAGGAGTGTAGAGGCCATCTCAAGGCTTTACACATAGTCCCATTTTTGTTCAAGGTCTTTCCCCAGTGACTTGACTCCAACATAGACAAACACAACGCAAGATTCTGCTACACACTGCAGTCCAAAGGGGTGGAAGCACAAGAGTTTGTTACCCGTCAAGCAGTCTCCATCCTTTGATAAACAAAAGGAGTTAAAAGGGTAAATTTTTAGAAAAAGAGCCGGGACTGCCTTCAAGCTGCAGCCCTGTGTTGGTAGCATTTAACACAAGTGGGTTTGTATTTTATTTGCCTAACAGGCAGTTACTGTGCACAACAGAGTACCCATATGTGGTTAAATACAGGCTTACAACATCTACACATTTTAAGTAAGCACAGAGCTTACCTTCTGAAACAGAATTTTAAAGTTTCAATTGCATAAGGTTTTGTTGTGTTGGAAGGGACTGAAGTGGTAAGTCTTGTTATACCCAGAAATCATGCTGACTTTGAGTCACTTCTGGTAATTGCTAACAGTAAAACACCATTCTCTGCATAGAACAAGTGTATACCTCTGTATGCTTTGATACTTTCTGCATCGTGACACTAGTACCATCATTATAGGATCAGAATAATTGACTTTTCCCAACTCCTACATCTGAAGGGAAAAATACAAAGAGCCATCAGCAGCTCTATGCCTGCAGTACAAAATCATTGTAGTCTGAAGCTAACATATCAGAACTGGTTAGAGCAATTATGTACAGTCCTTAATGTTAGTTTTGCTGGTGATATCACTATTTTCAGCTCTTCTTACTGACTGGTTTAGAAGTTCTAAGTTATTCAAAATAGTATTTATAACACAGAAAAAAGCATTTGTTTCTTATAGCCAGATGTAGAAAGTCATGGTAACACCTAATGATAAAATTACCAAAGACATCTGACAGATGCCATCTTTGTGATGCTATTGTTTTTTCTAAAATAAAATAAGCAGCTATGCAGCTGTTTTAAAATCTTTGTCAGACTTTATAAAAATCATTTACCTATCACCGTATATTTGTTTCTTGTAATGGAAAATACCTGTAGTATGACAAGAAGATGAGGTTAATCTGAAGCAAATCAACATGACAGTTTTCCATTATTGGAACTCAAACAGGCTTGTCAACAAGGGATGACACAGAATAACAATGCTGCTGCTGTTACACAAACAGGCGTTCACAGAACAAAGAGTATTTTGAGATATGTTTTTCTTCTTATTTGCCAACATTATATCATGAAAATTAGGCTATTCTGTTAAAGCTCAGGAAGGCAAGCCCTTTTGAAATGCCATGTTCTTGAAGCTTCTGCTTTGCTCAAGTTTATCTCCTTTCCTGCCACACAAAGGAGTCTTTCATTGCTTTAGTCATTCTTAGAAAGACAGAATTAAGAAGAGCTTGCCAGAAACATTTGGATTCATTATGAGCTCCAGTGTTAGTGGGGAGTACTTTGTTTCTGATACAAAAGTTATATCTACTTAATTTGTAAATTTTATAGGACAGATCTTCTGGTCATCTGTTATTTCTTTCGAAGCAATTATACATGGAGCCTTGTTGGACCCTCCATCTGACTACAGGCACTTTCATTTATGCCAGTCAGCTCTGTTCATTTACAATTAGAGGCTCGTTAGAGTTGCACTGAAGTGTTCGCAAGATAAAGCTCCAAAAAACCCCCTGATATTGCCCCCATAGCTCCCATTCAGATTGTTCTGGACTTCCTTTCTCCATTAACCAGATGTGGCAAGGAAACAACACCACAAAACTGAAATGGCTAGTTACTAATGATAACTTAATGGATACAGTGTCGCACTTTATCTCCAATTTGGGGGACATCCTGTCACAACAGAGCTCTATACTAGGTGACAAGAGTCTGTGAATTTTACAAAGCCTAAGGGGCATATTTTTTTACAGTTACCAAACAGGGACACAGTCAATTGGAAACGCTAAGTCTGGGATGGAGAAGAAAGTCTGATAATGTTAAAACCCCTACAGTTTTGGAAGTTGTTGTTTGCTTGCTTTTAAAAAATGCAAAAACCTCAGCTGTTGTTTCAGAGAATCTGCCTTCTCTCTTAAGTATGCTGCGGGAGTAGTTTTCAACAAGTTATTCCAGGAACAGCCTGACTAGTGAGAAACTCAGCTGGGTTTCTAAAACAAATGTATCACTGAACTGAACTGGTAGAGCTACTGGTAACCAGTGAGCCATAGTCCTGTCTTCACCATGCAACAGGGTGTGATGCAGAGGTTCCCGAACTAGTACCAGATGCAATGGTAGGCCTGGCACCATGTCAGCGTGCACAAGCCAACCATGGGATGGCATTTCTGATTTGTTATCTCAGCTGGTATCTGTGCAGACTGTTCAATAGCAGCATGGACTAGGCTACTTGGGTGTTTCTAACACAGTGCCCCTTGCACTCTGACATACTCGTATCTAACAGTATTGTTCAGCAGTTCACACTTGGTGATGCTTCCCCTTATTCTTCCCCTTTTTTGTGATTTCCTCAGTCTGAGAAGAAGTGAGTCCTCCCTCACCTGTCCGTGCTCCAAGAGCATCGGCAGAAGCAGCCCAAGTGCCGTGTTTTGCGTTCATCCTGCCCTCTGCCTGGGAACAGTCCATTGGAATAACGACTGGGGCTTGGCTCAGGATTTTGAGACAGCCGAGAGAGGGTGAGATAAGGTGCATAAAAAGATAGAAAGTTTTCCTTTTCTAACCCAGAGGGTGTTCCCAGGGCCTTACATCAGCATAAAGGCAGACATCATGTTTTCAGAAGCACATGGTCACCTCGCTCCCATTTATCACCTGCCTTTACCAGACTAAATTAACCAGAACAGGGAGATCTGGCAACCGTTCTCTGGGGTTCATGCTGGTTTGCCACCACACGGACTCAGTTTTCACACCACTCTGCACATGCTCTCTCTCTTCTAATTCACTCCTTTTTTCTGGTCACCCACTTTTCCTCTCCCTCGTGCTAAAGCAGCCTGTTTCCTTCACCTAAACTCCTGCTCACACCACGCACTCCAGTTAGCAGCTCAACGTTTCTGTGTCTGAGGTCTGTGCAGAGCTTCTCCACCATCCATGGGTTTGGACATAAAACCTTTTGTTTGCCTGCGAACACTTTCCCTTGCCCTTGACTTCCAGGCAAAAAGGCTTTTCTTTGCTAACTATTACTTTACATTTATATTGGGTCTATCTTCTCAGAGCACCCCAAAGCACTTTACATGCTCTATGCAGGTATCAGTGGAGGGTGACTGCATTGGGGCTCTCTTGTTATTTCTGTGTTCTTAGTTACAGCACTCTGTGTCATGGAAGCTGACTTGGTGACTGACAAGGTTAATTCTGCTTTACCTAATTCATTCCAGTAGAAAAGCCATGAAAAAGTACAGCTTAAGTGCATAGCATTTTAGAGGGAATATCGAGCACACTTCCTATACTGGTTTAATCTTGCTCTAAGGAAATATAAGGGAATATATGAGGGGGAATATATGAGAATATAAGAATATATAAGGGAATATATGAGAAGCATAGTTGATAGGAAAGGGTATTTACATAATTTAGATTACTCCAGAGCAGTTCATTATAATACCTAGAAAGAGTGGAGAGGACAAGCCTTTTGGAGCTGGCTGTCTGGGCAATAGAACCATCCTTAGCCAATGATGCAAATCAACCCTTTGAGCAGTCAAGGAGACTAAGGTTTGGGTGGTGTTCATCAGAAAAGTGTAAAATATTTGCGAAAGGAAATACTATTTTACATTTCCAAGGACATGTCTCTAGCTATTATATTTCAGACATTCAATAAAAAAGCCACGAACAAGGTATGCAAAATGAGATGCTGCTAGCATTGCTTAATCAAAAAACACATGTTGGTATAACTGCCATCTTACAAGGACAAAATGTAGTCACATGTTTAAAGGCTTTACAACCTTGCAACAACAGTGGTTTCCATGCTTATGTCAGAATAGAGGAGGAAGTGTGATCATGTTTAAACTTAAGAGATCAATACTTCACATCAGCAAAGGTATAGAGAAATAACGGCATTTCATTTACCAAGCCGATTCCTTAATGCAATATGGTATAATAACTCTTATTTTGAAGGTAGCTTTAGAAGGGTAGAACACAACTGACCGTAGTGAGATTCCATGTGGAAAGTGATTACAGAGCAATCACAGGCTATGAACAGTAAAGGTTTGCACTGTACCTTCACCATGTGCTTCCAGCAGACCAACCCACTGACTGAATGACTCTATAACAAAGGACTTGGGTTTTGACCAATATCTACTACATTTTCCTTATCGGTCCCTGTAGTACAGCGCATCCATCCGTCCTACCTTGGAGACTTACAAATGTACAGCAGACACTAATGGGTACCTTTTTAGCACAGTCCCTGCTGCTGTCCTCAGGCTCCCCTCTTGCTGGTTAGCATGTGAGACACCTCCTTGTACCTACTTCCACTTATTTGTCACAAGATAGGTGATCATAGAACAGCTTCAGATATAAAATGCCTGCCACACCACTGACAGTGGAAGGGATAGTGCCTACAGCATGGGGAGTAACTCAGTTTTTCTTTCATCTGTCCAAAACGCAGTGAATAAAAACCTGAGACATACCCCAGAGGGATAGACTTTAGGAAAGTCACACTCCCAGCATGAGCATTTCAATCAAAGGTCCTCTTCTTCCAAAATGCCTCTAGCTGGTGCCATGATGGATCCATGAACACCTCCAGATTCCTCTTGGCTGGAGCTGCTGTAAAATATGGTCTATATTTACACTGAATGTCATAGGCTTATTGACTGCAGTGCTCTCAGCAATTCAGAAGATACTGTTTGACCAAGCTCATGCCCAGCAGGTCCCTGGACTTGTGGATACTAGTGTTTCTTGATACCTGGTTCTATCACCCATAGAGTAGAGCACTCACATGACAGAAATCAAGATTGGCAAGAAATCATGCAGTTCAGTGCATCATACTTTGTTATTATAAAAGACCATTCCATGAGGTGTATTGCATGGCCCTGATATTTTGTGGAAGGTCACTGAGTCTGGCCTAACAATTTCTGCCTACAGTTACGCTCAGTTGAACCCATTGCTGCTGACGATGATTGCAATTTCACTGAGCCCTGCACCTCAGATGCCCGAGAATATCAAGAGCTAATCAGTGACTTTGACAGGAAAAACAATAACATATTCTTCCCTGTTGGCTAAAAATCTCTTCACCAGCATGCACCTCAAATCCCTTTTATGAAGCCTTATTCCCTGTACAAACCAGGAATGAAGGCTGTGGTTGGAATACCTGGAAGAGACCTCTGCCCATCTGTCATGGTCTCCTGATGATGTCCCAGTTGTGCTTGTCTAGAAGAAAAACTAATTCTTAGTCGTCATAGATGGTTACTGTGTCCCAAAACAGATCACCATAAAAAAAGGGTATTATTGTTTCTAGCTAGTAAGTCACTAGAAAGGAAATTAATAGAAGGTACGTGTGTGTAATCTCATGATTTGGCCCGTACTTGTAAGGGGATCATTAGACAACTGTTCCACACTTGATATGGATTAGACTACAGTTATTTCTTTCCAGTTTATCCAATGCTCCTGCACGGTCCAGCATTTCATCAATAACACTGTCAGGGATAGATAAGCCTATGGTCATGAATTTTGATAACTTTATTTTTCTTGATCTGAACTTCTTTCTGACTAACATATCCCTATGTCACTAAAGCATTTCAGCAAAAAAACCTGAAAATTTTTGATAAGAATACAGTGGAGCTCCTTTTCTATGTCATCCTCTTCAATGAATGCAGTATGTAGACAAAAAAAGTATGTGCCATCATGGCATGGACAGCTCTTTTAAGTATTCACAAGTACATTGATTTTGATTTCACAAAGGTTCCTCAAGGCAATTCAGCAAAGATTTTTCAAAGGCGGTGCTTCACTATTCTTCAAAAAACAACAAAATTGACTGGATAAATGAATCTGTGTCTGCCTTTAACCAGTTTAAAGAGCTTTCATTATCTTTCTGTGTCCAGATTGAACAAAACACTTCTTTGTAAAGATGAATACATAGAATTGTAGAAGTGGACCTGACCTTTTGCAACACAAGAATCCCAAAATGAACACTGTTTGTTCACATTCAATTCCCATAGCAAAAAGTGATGTATGAAAATGGCAGGGAACTTCAGGCATCAAGGAGGCCTTCAGGCAATGGCATTGTCATCTGGAAGGTGAACAATGTCTGATTCAGGTTTTCATAAGACTTAAGAACCTCAAAAACCTCCAAAAAGCCTTGATCTAATACCAAATTCAAGGATCCTTTTTCTTCTGTAGGTTCAGTTTCACAGTAAGTGTTACCCTGGTCCAAGAACAGTAGCCCCAGTGCACTATTCTATGTGTATGAATATCTTCACCCAGAAAGCACCTTTCAACAGGTTGTAATTGTCTTATGATCCTTCCATTTTGTCAGTGTATCCATGATCTGTAATGTACTGTCCAATAGTAAGGCAAGATCATGCCTTAAAATCTGTTTTCCATTGAAACAAAATGTGTCAAGGAAAAGTCTAGTCTTCACTCAATATTTCAGATCAAGAATGGACTTCCATTCTTCAAAAATTAATTTTACACTTGGAACAACTAACCCTACTGGGCTACTAAGACCACTCCACCATCCTCTGAGAAGCAATCGCCTTGGGCATTTTGAACATATAAGCACCTATCTCCGCAGGTCACATTTTAAAACTTCACAGACTATGGGCCAGTGGCGCTGGTGATTAGAAATCTCACATGATGCTTCATTTCTGGCAGGCAGAAATGGAGAGGGGTCAACCCACGGCTCCAGCCCTGCCTGGGACTCTGTTTCCTCTTAGGTGGAAAGTGCACATTCTGTTCAAATGTCATGGGAGAGGCCCAGGGAGCCTGTGGGACACAGAGCAACTAGGAGTGGGTTGCCGCTACTAGAGTAATTCCTCCAGTCGGCAACCTAATCTCTGTCCTGTGCTGAGGAGCCCCTGGGAGAGTAGAAAATAAAAGCGAAAGGTCACGTGTGCTTTGCATGTGGAGGACGTCTGGTCCTTCCGAGGGGATGTGCCACCACGTACCGCCCTTTGGCGGCAGCTGGAGGGAGCTGTGTGGCCCACCCAGTGGGGAGGGTCGGGCACCCCTGGTCAGGAGCAGTCATTTTAAATAGCAGTTAGGGAAACATTTGGCTTTCAAGTGCTCAGATCACTTGCCCTTGCAACACAGCTTCAGGCCCTTTCGCCTCACCTCCAATTACTTTCATGTAGCTTCACCCACGTGGCATCCTTGCACCCGCAGAGCAGCTCCTCCACCTTTACCTTATACCCGTGGTGGGGCCGCCACTTGAAGCCACAGCCCCACCCCAGCTTGGACCTGTTTCCTGAAGGCAAAGGGCCGTCCGCTCCACATCAGTCGGGGGAAGCTTTGTTGTACTGCTGTCTCTGGCTAATTGGCTCTCTGAGACCTGATATTCTCCAGGACCCTTTGCACAAACAGCCAGGGAAACTTAGGGGGACAGAAAGGGCCTCGGGGTGAAAGGCTTTCTCTATTGAAGCAAGATGCAAAACTCCCTTTGACTTCAACGGGGTCAGAGTTTTACCCTGTAGCTTTAATTAGCTTGCATTCTTGTAATTGTCCTGTGTCGTTACATGTGGAATGTAAAGTATGGTATGTTCAATAGTGATGTATACATAAATGATTTAAGAGGATGTTAAAATGGAGGAGTTCATTTAAATGGCATGAAGTTACAGGAGTAGACTTGTTTAAACACTACCTACTCCATGCTTCATAATGAAACTGAAATCTATGTGAAGCCCCTGTAATTTAACAAAACAAACCGGTTCCCCCTAAAAAGAGCATCTATGAACCACTGGGAAAAATGTCACATAAAAATGATCTAGCAAAAAACACCTATAAAGTGATCTCACTTTCAAATCATTCAGAGTGTCCCTTCTAATAAAGGCCTGAAGTTTTCATACAGATTTATGGGTTTTAAGCAGGATGAGATGGCTGCTCGGCGAGGGAGAGGAAGGAAGAAAATTCTTAAACATCCTGCAAAGGGGAAGGGGATGTGTGGTATAGGATGCTTAGCATGCCGGAGTGTAGTGGATGTAGGAAAAGCATGTCAAGGTGTCACAAGTGGTGCATGGTGGCCAGAGGGCTGACGTTGCAGAGTGACGGATATTTTGACAGGAGCCACTGTGTGAAGAGTGTTCTATGCAAATGCTGTGCCTGGGATAATGAATAGTATAATTTTTTCCTCTTCTGAGAGTTTCAATGGAAAGGACACCTGGATTTCACAGAAAAGCCCCCACAGAGGAATTAAAAAAATGTTTTATTCATTTATGATACAGACTCTGTCTTGTGTGTAGATTTCATCATTTCATTGTCTCTGGTATCTCAAAGAAGAACAAACAGCTGGATCCTCACTAGATGTTTCCGTAGAGGATTTATTTTATTTTATATTGTTTCATTTTTTGTGCACAAGAAACTAACGGTCTATTTGTACGGGAAAGAAGCAGGCAATGCTTCCATATTTCGCAATTCTTACGCATGCTGAGTGAAGAGCATCAGTCCAGTTTTGGAGAGTACAACAGGAAGAGCCAAAACATTTTCTGCCCTATCTGAGTCCTTCCTCACTCACAGGCCTTCCAAGTGCTGGAGCAAGGAGCAGTGAGGCCAGGCACTACCATTGCCCTCAAAAGGCTGCCTGTGGTGTGCACAGGGCTTCAGTTTAATAGAAAGCCCACAGTCCAGGATTCAACTTGTGTGTATCACTACTATGTGTTCACCCATGGCTTCTGCATCACAACTACATGCAAGATAACTAGAGTGAAGCATCTCATATCCTTTTCTTTAGCCATCCCCAAATTTTCAGTCTTTGGAAATTTGCCTTTTGAAATTTGATCTTTTGAGGTAGAATCATAGAATCATTTAGGTTGGAAAAGACCCTTCAGATCATCATGTCCAACCGTTAACACTGCCAAGTCCACCACTAAACCATGTCCCTAAGCACCACATCTACACATCTTTTAAATACCTCCAGTGATGGTGACTCAACCACTTCCCTGGGCAGCCTGTTCCAATGCTTGACAATCCTTTTGGTGAAGAAATTTTTCCTAATAGCCAATCTAAACCTCCCCTGGCACAACTTGAGGCCATTTCCTCTCATCCTATCACTTGCTACTCGGGTAGGTAGGATGATATCAGGTATTTGCTTCTTGAGGTAAAGAGGTTGATGGTCATTCTGCTCTGTGCTTCAGCTGCTCAGGTTTGCTCCACTTCTTATTTACACTAACAGGTTTCAAGATCCTAATGTACTGTGTATCATAAATTTAATACTAGCAATTCTGTCTACTTTGTATTGTATTTCTAATTGCTTGCATGATAGCTGTGAGAACACAAAATATAACTCAGTGTGCTCTGAATTCTCTTAAGGGAAGAAAAAGTTTCTTTCCATCTCCTTTGTTATTGCTATAACAATATTCTTTGCTAACGCTATTTACAACTGAAATTTAATGTTTTATTCCATAATTTTCTCTATATTCTAAATTGCAACTCTTCTTCCTTTTAGGAAACTCTGGGGAGACAGAATGTCTCTATCAAGAGAATCCCTGCATAAGGGAATTAAAAAAACAACTTGTAATGAAATATGCTAGCAATTGTATAAAAATACATTGTGTGGGACTTTTGCCTGTGGCAGTATGTACGCACATGAGTGACAGTATTGTGTGAGACAGAGCATTGTGTTGTTCAGTGCCAGTGTATAAAGCTACACTCATTTTGCATAAATATTTGACTGCTTTCTGGGATGTCTGGGATTTTTTTAAAGTAATGTTCCATTTCCCTTTCTCTGGAACAACTCCTTGGATTTGCATGTTTCAACCATGGCTGTCACAATGGGGAAATGTTCATGTGTCACTTCAGTAAATACGATCAAATCAGGGAGGGGGAGAAGTGGAAAGAAAATGTGCAGCTTGAAAATCAACAAAATCTTATCTATTTTTTGTGCATAAACTATGCAATAGATACAAAAGAGGTTATGCTTTTAGGCAGAGAGTCCTTTAAATTTCTAATTATTCAGGCTTTGCAATGTTACACTTACTTATGGGCCACCTCCACACCTCCATGGAAATCCAGAGAAAAGATGCCAGCGAAGGATGTGGTCCCTGTACAAATATCTACAAATATTTGTGTTTCAGTGTTTTGATCACATGTGGACTTATGCAATGAAGATTTTTCTCTTCTCTGATGTTCCAAAGTAGGCATTTCTTACGTAGTTCATTTGATGATGAGAATAAGTCACTCCGATTGATCTGGACTACTTACTTATTTGGATCCACTGTTTTGCAGCCTCTTTACATTTAAGAAGCAGGAAGGATACATCTGCAGGATGAGAGATGACACCTTGGAAACTAGGGATTCAGAAGAGGATTCAAGGGTAGGAAAGGACAAGAAGTTCAACAAGAGCTTCCAATGCCATGCCATGAGGAAGCTAGTTTCAGCTTTGTAACTAGATGGGCCAAAGAGGTGATATCTCTCAGCACACTGAAAAGATTAATGATGGGGCAACATGTTCAGGTCCTGTGCACACAGTTTTAAATTGGAAATTTAGAGTTTGATAAAAGTCTTAAACGTTATGTGAAGGCTAGAGAAGATGTGTTACAAGGAAACATGACTCATTCAGATTCTTTAATAAGACACAGACTGAGAAATGGCATGGAGAGTAGAGAGAGAGTGAATCCCAAAGAACCTTAAAGTCCCCATTTAATCTAACAGAAAATTATGGCTGAAGTCACTCATATTGATAATACAAATTAACTAACATTTAACACTGTGAATGATCAAACTACCAGGCTAGAGCCTCTGTCTCTCGGAAGCTTAGTCAACACTGGATGCCTGGAAGGTGCCTGGTGAGCCATCCTTTCACAAATGTTAGTCAACCCTCAGTATAAGGGTAACTGGGTAAGTGTTAATAGACCATGTTATATGGGAGATCCAGTGAGATAATCTAATGCCCCCTCAGGTTGTACACCTGATGAGCTCAAAGGAAGCTCTTAGAAGGCTGGTTCAGGACAGAGAGTCCTCCCATTGTTCCCATTTTGCTGCTGTTTCTGCCCAGTTTGTTCACTCAGCACTTCCAGATGTCAGCTGTGATGCTTCCCATAGACGTCAGAGTAACCAAAGCTGAAGGGAAGGCAAGAATCGAGAGCAGCTTGAAGCTTTGCCGGTAACAAGTTGGCAAACTGAGTTATCATGTATATCCTGCTATCACTCCGGGGCAACTGCACAAGTGCAAATTGCTTTTCAGCCCTGGGTATCTCATGGACAACATTCCCAAGAGGTACACTGACTCACTGAACATCCAGTAAGTCTTGCTGTAACCCGTATCATTTGGCCCAGCTAATTTTCATATGTGCTAGCAGGCACATGGAAACACTGTAAAGGACTTGCCTCACTGGGCAGCTGATTAGTAAATTTTCTGTCACCTTGTGCCTGTGGCCTGGGTTACAGCCCTGAAAGAATGATACCCAAGTCTTCTGGCTGCACAATTCTTTTGCAGATGAACTCAGAGTATTTACATTGCATTGAAATTATTCCTTTTTTGATAAGTAATGTTTTAATTTCTTATATATTTAGGCTTGAGAAAGCCATAATTCAAAAGCAAATACAAATCTACTTCACAGTATGTCCAATTAAAAAAAAAATAGTTTGACAAAAAAAATCCATTCCATTATAATGTCATGTGCTGTTGAAAGGGATTCAAGAAATCCATCTTAAATGGGAGAAAGGCTGAGATCACGAAAAAGCGACAAAGCATGGAGGTAGTTTATTCTGTGTGCTGTGTCAGGAAGCAGGATTGACAGAATGCTCAAGGAGTCAGTCTTTAATTTGAGTCTGTGAGCGTAAGACTGGCAAAACTTGAGCCATGCTCTGCAAGTCTATGGCCACAGCAGGAACAGTTCATGCCCTCTGCATGTGCTGCACTGTGGTTCTCCAGTCTGCAAAATTTTGACACTCTGCAAATTTTCAAACACAGGTCAATCTCACCAGAGCAGAAACCACTCAAAATGACCACCCCTCAACCAAGCCCAGGGTCTCTGTGTGTGAACAGTCCTGATACGTTCCACTGGTCTCCTCTGAGAGGCATCATGCCCTAGCAGTCACCAGGCCTCCACCAAAACTGCTGCTGTTAGTCAAACAGTTTATCTTAAATGGAGAATCACTCACACAGGCAAGATGTAGTAAAGGTGAGAGGCAGTGATTGCCTCTTTGTTCAGGCAGAGCTGGGCAAGATGAGCTCCTCTGACATTGCTCCATTCTTCCAGGACACTAAAGTAACCTCTTTGACAGCAGATACAGATGGAGTGAGAGAAATGCCCTCCACAGTCAGTGCCAGTCTCAACTGGGGTGTGGCAATGAACAGCCCAACATCCCACCAAAGACTGAAACCTACTGCCTGTGTGCCGTGCCTTGCCTTGACTCCTGAGAAGTGGCAGGCACCCATTCCTCTTTCCTAGGCTGCTCTCTAGGAACAGGCGAAAGTAGCCAACATGGTATTGCAATAAACCTCATAAGCATCCAGTCAGCTATGACTTGATATCCCATTCAAACAAATCAGAGTACAGTGGTGAACCACATCTCCTTGGACTCCCCTTCCACAAAGGGCTGCAAACTTTGAACTTTAGGGTGCACAGCCTGGCCTTAGGAGATCAATTATGTGCATAATAGGTGAATTAGGAGGCAAAGTTAGACTCAAACTAGGGCAAGAGCTTTACAAGAAGCAGCTGAGGGAACTGGGGTTGTAGTGAGGTAGCTGTTGGTCTCTTCTCCCAAGTAACAAGTGGTACGACAAGAGGAAATGGCCTCAAGTTGCGCCAGGGGAGGTTTAGATTGGCTATTAGGAAAAATTTCTTCACCGAAAGGGTTGTCAAGCACTGGAACAGGCTGCCCAGGGAAGTGGTTGAGTCACCATCCCTGGAGGTATTTAAAAGATGTGTAGATGTGGTGCTTAGGGACATGGTTTAGTGGTGGACTTGGCAGTGTTAGGTTAACAGTTGGACTCGATGATCTGAAGGGTCCTTTCCAACCTAAACAATTCTATGATTCTATGAAAATCCATAGCACAGACTGTACCAACAAGCTATAATGTCTGTAGACTTCAGAGCAGTTCCCACAGGGCTGTTTCTGCTCTGCATGATTTCCCACCCAAAAGGAAGATTAACATTTTAATAATGGCAATTGCCATTTTTAAGGTTCACCTGCATTGCACAGACTGCATCTCTTAAGAGGAGGAACTAAATTTTTGGCATCTCTGTGGAACAACTGTTACCCTCATTAAGTATAGATTGGTTTCACCAGGTAGCTCTGACCATGAGCAGAATTTGACTGTGTAAAAGATGCTATACAAACACAAAAGACAAAACGTGAATAATTTAAACAAGCCAGACAGACAAAGATTGGCAGAGGAAACAAAGGTGGAGAGAGGTCAAGGCAACTGGTTCAAGGTTGTTTATCAGGTCAGTGGTAAAGTCAGGGCAGACAGTTGTCTTATAGTCTCTCCAAACAGATATAGTACTGTGAGAGTGTCCATATTTGTTAACATCAGATATTTTCATTACATTTCCATTGAATTTTCCTTGGCAGGGGTTCTTCATGTTGCTAAATTCTAGCCACATTCTTTGAAAGAGTGATTTAGTTGCTGTAGGTTAATAGATGTGGTTTTTACTGTCACAGGGAAAAGCCACTATTTTCAGTCCTTTAAAAAACTTGTGTTCTGATGAAGGAGGTGAAACAGCTGAAAAAACTTACTGCACATGGCCAATGGAAAAATCAACAGATGACAAAAGTTAAAACATTTTGCAATAAAGTGAAATCAGTTACACTTTATTCTAGGGATTCATTCATACAGTGTTAACCCTATATGAAGGGAAACCCGATATGTTTTCCCTATTGCAAAATACTCAACAACAGAATTTGTCAGCTATGCTCTGGTAATTCCTCATTCCCACATTACTACACTGAACAATGCTGAACATTTTTTTACAGTTAGTGATCTCGCAGACTGTTTGCTTTTTAAAAGCAACTTTCATATTTGAAGTTAAAAAAAAAAATTCTGTGAAAAAAATATAGAGGATTAGATTGTTTTCAAACTTTGTATGCAAAGAAATAAATGCCCTTGAAAATTACTTTTTCTATTCTTGAAAAAGAATCAAAAGCTGTGTGTCCCTTCGTATGAAATACTTAAACAGATACATATTCTCTTCCTTACTTTCATGTGAGCACCCAGAGCAGTTCAAGAGTTTTTTCAATAAAATGTTTTGTGACAGAAGAGCAATTTCTGCAAAATCAAAACTTCCACAGGGAAAATTTATCAAGTTTCTTTTCTTTTTCTCTAGGGAAAAGAGAATTTAAATATTTAGTTCTGAAACATGCTTTGAAGTGTATGAATTACCTCCAAGCTGAAAATTCTGCTTTCTTGCATCTATTAATAACCTGTGTGTCTCTCAATCATGCATATTGGTAATGTTAGCAATGGGTCTGAGTCCCAGGAACTTTCTCCTGAAGGGTGCAGAAGGGCATCCATTCTCACTTAACCTGTGTTTCAAACTTTACCAAATACAATTGTCAGTCTTATGAGAGACTGTGCAGAGCAGAAAGCATTCTATAATCTGTATTTTCAGATGGAATTGGTAATAGCTGTGAGTGTGAAACAGTTTGAGAGCATTTAATCCCATGGCATTCCCCTATCGATGAGGTTTCTTGTTCCATCACTCCACTACTTTGTCCCAGAAAGTGATGACCAGTTCAATACCACACAACACTATCTGTGGTTCATAGCACAGGCACAACCAAGTCACAGCCCAGTACAATTCCTGATTTTTAATTATGGTCACTGGCACATAAAGTTGCTGAACTATCAAAGAGCAATTCAAAGCTTTTGAACCTGAAATGTGAGTTTGCTCCACATAAACTCTGGGATAATCATTTATTATATTATTATTTTTATTTTTATTAGTTGTTATCAGCTATTATTTATTTACTGCATGCAATGATTGTATGTTATATTCATTATTTTGTCAGCTGTCGACGGCTGTTTTGTAATCTGAATCGTCTGAATCATGGCAAGGAAGATGACAAAAACATATGCAGTAATAGAAACAAAAAGGTTTCTATATGATTTAAAAGATAAATTACTGTAAGTAAATAATCTGAACATTCTTAAATTAATACCAGAGCTGGATAGTAGTTAAGTGGAAATAACACTACTGGTAAAGGCTTGCAAATCAAAGCTTAAGGTAGTATTCCTTGTGGTCACCTGATATGCTTGCTGTTTATTTCTCCTGTCCTGAAAACCCATGTATTCCTGTTAACAAAGACCCACAAAAATCAGTACACATATATTTCTGGAAATGAGGTTTCAGTGAGTGTTGAGGAATACAGAATCAAGTGTACCATTGCGTTGTTCAGTATCCCACACGCAGCAATGAAGGTGAAACAACCTCTGCAAAAGGTGAATGCAGAACTCTATTCTGCAGAACTCTTATCCAACACCCTAAAATGAGAGACTGACTTAATACCAGTGCCCGAGATTTTATATTGTTTCAGAAGTACAGTGTAACAGAACAACACAAAAGGTGTTAACACTGGAGATTGAACTAGCTGTGATATCTGTATTGTCTGTGTTTTCTATATCCATGCTAGGCCTGTTGCACCCCGTATAAGAAGAGAAAGCCCATATAGGGAAGAAGAGTTCTGAAAGAAACACTGATTTGTATTACAGTATATTATCCATATAATTCTCCATGCTGTTTTGAACATCCTAAAAACAGCACATGAAATTGAAGTCTTCATTGTGTTTTACCTGATTTTACCTATCACAAAGTACAGTTAGTCTACAAATCTTGTAACCAGAAGTAGTACAAAAACAAGTATATAGCAGCATGACTTTTTTTCTTCTAGAAGGGAACTGGAAATATTTATGAATAATGAGAACATTCGGCATTGTATCAGCAAGGTTAAAACTGAATTGATTTCCGAGGGGTATCTTACAAAAATCAGCTGTAAGGCAGAACAACAGGAGGCAAGGTTGGACAGGGCACAGCTACAACACGGCACAGGGCAGGGGCTGGCGGCCCCGGGCTGAGCTGAAATGGGGTCCTGGGCCATGGTCAGGGGTGGGGGAAGACCCCAGGGGAGGCTGGGCAGGGCCAGGAAGGGCTGCTGGTGCCCCCAGGGCCCAGATATCTTGACTAGCGTAGTCACCCTTATCATTCCCTTAAAAGTCTATGAATGATACCGGCAATGAAGAAAAGGCTCACAGAGTGTGAGGGAACAGCAAGGCTTTCAGAAAAAATGGAATCCTCAGTTAGATGCAATTTTTGGAAAAGAGACTGTCTTTTCATGGGGTTCTTCATACTTGTAAAACCCACCTCCTGCCAAAAGTAGCAAGGACTTTAATGATAGTCCCTGTGTAAGGGCTTCACGAAGGGAATGTTTTAAAATAAGTAAATAAATTGCCCCACTGAAAAAAAAAAAGACAGCTCCAGAGGTGTTAGTTTTACAGGAAATCCCGTCTCACTTGGATGGATATAGAGAGCCTGAAAAACAGCAGAACCATTAGGTAGCAGAGGTGAGAGAAAGAGAGTTACAGAAATACTTTAACAAAGGGACACTATTCACCCTATGTACATAAGGACTGCACATACAGAAGGTTACACTCTTTAATAGAGAGGTATAAAATCTCTGTACAAAGTACTCTTTCTACAGCTGTCCTTGAGACATGACACAGTGCATCCCTGTTGCTAGACAGATGCTAATCCTGTGGTAGCCAGTGTAGCCAAACCTGCTTCATCAACGCCTTTGTCCGTCACAAGAACCTCCACTGAAAAAAAGGAAAAATAACACCTGAGGGAAAGAAAATGGATCTTAAAACTGGTCTTGAGAAACAACAGACCTGGACTCTGCTAAGCAGGGGGTGAGAAACTAGTTCTAGATAATGAAACTATTTTTCTTGAAGTTGTCCTGTACTGAGACGCAGGTGCGAATTTCCAGAGGACCTGGCAAGGAGGGTGCACTTTGACATCACCCTCACTTACAGATCATACCAGATGGTTAGCTGGCAGTTGCACAGTTGCAAGCCCATCCCATGTGCATTCACCCCCAGCCAGATGTACACATCAAGTCTTGTCTCTTTAGATTCTGTATCTGCCAAGTTGAAAAGCAATGAGCTTATTAATATATACAGGATTCAAAGCAGGGTGGGCCTTATAGGTCAAAATTAACCCAGAATTAATTATGTGCCAAAGAGCAAAACTTTGCAGAAGTATGCACTGTGCCCTGTGCTAGAAGCTCTGTAGACACTGGTTCATACCTAGAGAGTGCCAGGGTTAAGGACGAAGAACTTCACCTGTTTAACGTCAGTTCAACTGTTAAACAAATCCTGGGCTTGAACAGAGCTGGATCAAGGTTAGACGGCAAATCTGACACTAGGTTTTGCTCTCTGTGGGACACCTGCGGTTTAAAATGCAGGAAGGTAAAGACAGAGTAGCAGTGACCCAGAGCAATTCTTCTTTGCTTGCTATTTAGGATTAAAACCTGTATGATGCAAGGCAGCGCTTATTATGAAGTGTTTGCTGCCTTTTTTGTGAGCAGCCAGATGAGTTTTTGGGGCCAGCTTTTATCTGTCATCAATCAGTATGCAACACTTAGTGGTGGAGTGTAATAAAGCAATTCATCAGAGTATGATTTGCAATAGGGTGACAGTATTTAGATTCAGATTTCTCTGTTTGACTGTGTGTGATATTTCTGCCTACTGTCCCTAATGAAACCCAAATGTGATAGCGAAGCATCCATTTCTGCCCTAAATATTCAAGACAATAGAGCTATGTCCTCTTTTATCCTCAACAATTACTGCATGTATCCTTCCAATAACTGCTTTTTACTATTTTACACTAAACTATTTTTTTTTCTTTTTGGTTTTGTAACCAGAACCCTAAAAGGATTTTCCACAGCTAAAAGAATATTTGTGCCTGGCTTTCTGCTGCATGGATCAGCTTTGCCTCCTGCGTGGCAATAAGTTATTCTTACTGCAGAGTTTGTCATTATTCTAGAAAAGCAAGGCACTGGACCCTATCCAAGCACTCAAAAGCCTCAGTGATAACAAAGAATTTGTACGTAGGGAAGGAGAAGTACAGTTCTGTGCAATCTGTATATCACTGGCTTTTAAATCCAGTTCACTTAGTAGCTGGATGCATGTAGACGTTGAAAGGGACTAGAGAAAGAATGGGTCTTTGTCTCGTTGAAGACTTACTTTGGATTCATGCTACCTGTCAGACTTGACATAAGGTCAACAGTGCCAAATACTGCAAAGATATTAAGGAGAATAAGAATGGATTTCTCCCTTGTATCTGTTGACAGCAACAAACCTTCTGTGCCAGTCATTCATCAGTGCCAGTGAGACAGATTCAGCTCCCTGCTCTGGCCTGTGTCTGTGCTGCCTGTGACCCTAGATTAACATGAATAAACTTGTAAGTGGGTTCTCTATGAGCTTGCTTTAGAATACCGGGTTTGATGGTAGGTGTCAGATGAACTGAAATGATGTATTCAGGACAGATTGCTGAGGAGAAAAAAATGAGGTTGGGTACTGCTAGAAATACTGAGATTCCCTCCCTGAATTAAGCGTTAGCTATTTCTGCCTAGATGATAAAGCAGAGATATAATGATAACATGAGTCCCTGGGTCTTTGACTCCTTGTCCTGTGGGTGTAATGTCAGTATAAATTAGCAAGCTGTCTAATTTGCTCGAGCCTGGGAATCCCCGCAGTGGTAGTGGGACCACCAAGCTTGGGGATAGCCAGGGAAATCTCCATAGGGGGCTACTGGACAGGCACATGAGCACAGGAGACCTCTGTAACAGGTGTGAGTAAAATTTTAAAGAATCGATGGAAACTAGTTATGTGTTGTAATTCAGACTGAGCCCCAAAAGAGGTGTATAGGAGAGAGTTACAAGGTCACTTGCAGATTACCACTTGTAATGGTTGTCACTGTTGTTCTTTTGCATCATAGTGTTCTCTCAAACGTCAATTGTATTTTGTCACCATTAACACAGAATAATAAAGAAACATTTTACCAAAGTCTATAAAGCTCTGGTGGGGATAGAGCCCACTATTCCCAAGATAGGAGCTTTACCCG
The DNA here is from genome assembly GCA_013401315.1 of Balaeniceps rex. NCBI lineage: Eukaryota > Metazoa > Chordata > Aves > Pelecaniformes > Balaenicipitidae > Balaeniceps > Balaeniceps rex. Next base: position 167,467 of record VYZW01031328.1, on the reverse strand, counting down.
AACAAAAATATCTCACCTTCATGTTAAGAGGCTGGATAGCATATGTAGAAGGAACAGACCTATAAGACCACCTTGTCCTGCTGACAGACAATGTAAATACTGATAAAGCCTGATTTGTGTTTTGATGTTAGGCTATTGTAGATAGCCCGTTCTTCAGGCAAACTGTTAAGAATTGGCCAACAAAACTGTCTTGTCATCCATGATTCAATGAGTGGAGAACAAAACTAAACGAGAGGAGCATCAGTGAAACTGTGGAGAGGTGCAAGACGTCAAACCTTTCCTTTTTCCCTTGTTTAGGCCTTTAGTTATGATTGATATGAGAACCTTAAATTCAGTGTAGGGGACCTTGTACAGAATAGAAGGTTTCCCATGATTTTAAGTGCAATTTTTCTTGTGCTCCATTTGGCATGTCACAGGATCAAACAATATTAATTTCAAGTCATCTAGCAAAGTGTCTACATCTCTTGCAATTACAGTGAGAGTTATGGAAATAGGAATACATTAAAATGACCAGATTTTAATATACGGTTTTCGAGGCTGAGTGGACTTACAACATACATGCTAGCTTTTTCTCTGAATTTGACTTAACTGAAAGAACCATCCCTATCCTAAAATTAAATATTTTCATCCATTATTATTCTCGGACTAGGGACAATAATTTAAATTAATATCAAGATGCATTTTTAAAAATCATCAATCTGCCATCTTAACTACATTATTTTCTACCTTCAGGCACTTGTTGTAGTTTTTATGAACATGATTCAAATAAATTGGCTCTTTTTCCTTGGTGGCTTCTTTAATTACTTTGTTATTATCCAAGGAACTGGTTTAATTTAAATGAACACACAGTTCCTGCTACTACTACCCAGAGAAAACACAGACTCAGAACATGCTGTTTTGTAGTTACAGTGTATGTCTCTGCATATGGATGCCAAAACTGGTCTGGTTTTACCCATTACCTACCTTCGCGTGATCCGAAAGATTCCTACCAGCCCAGCATAATCACTTGTCCTGAACACCTTTTTTGTGAGTCTTTCCAGATAAAGAGCAAAGGTAATTAGGTAATTAGATTAAAGGACACTTTTACAGAACATTTATTTCATGCCTAGACTACACAGTTACTTCATCTTACCCCGGGCAATGTTCCCTTACCAAATATCTTGTGTATTTTTAATCAAAGAAATGTGTGTAACAAATAAACACAAGAAATTAACAGTATTTGCCCTGTTATGTCCTTATATTCCTGTTATAGTAATACAGGTTGGTAACCCAGTTCTGTACATAGGTGTAAGATTCCTCCTCCCCCTCCTTTTGGTGTCTTTCCAACTAAAGTACATAATAAAATACATAAGAGGGTGTTTTTTTAAAAAAATACAAGCAAACATTGGTACTTCATAAAATATTTAAAGACCTTACAAAAACGCAAAACTGTATTTCATTTCCTGAAATAGTTATAGTTTCAAACTCCATCTATTTCTTTTAAACCAAACCCATATGTGTTCAAGGCAGTTTTAATCTGTGGAAATACTTTATTTTTGGCTGGCCTGCATGAGTGAACATTAAGTATGAAGCAACAAGTATGGCAAGTCAGGATATTGAGAAGAAATTGTTGTATCTCAAAGAGCAAATTGTTAAAATCTGAGCAATTTCAGTTTGTTTGTCTTTTTCTGTGTTTAAATATGAGCTACACAACCATATTTTACAGCGATGGTCTAGCTAGCATATTTTGATTTTTCTGTGTGTTTTAATGGTAAAAAGTCTTCCCTCCACTACAAAGCTACCATTTTGAGTCCCTTTCCTCTACAGAGAACATGTACACTGTCGTTTTTTGGAGCAAAGTTCACATATATGGTCATATCACACAGATTACTTACTTTTGTTCTTCCTTTATCGCTTTTTTAATACCCAAAGGAGCTCTCAGTGGCAAACTGCTTGAGACACAAGTGCTGGTTTCCACACGGAGGAGCATGGCAGCAGTGAGGAAGCAGCTCCCAGTCACCAGCCTCACAGCGTGGACACCTTGGGAAGTCGTTTGCAGAACACGTGAAATGCAGCCGCTTGATTTAATGGCATTTCACGCCATTCTTGTACAGACAGAAACAACTGCTCAAAATACAAGTCAGAGGAGAGCTGGGCCGGGTGGCTCACTGTACTTGATCTGTGCTTGCTGTAGACAAGGACCTTGGTTGGCCCTGATGTATCTCCAACATTTGATCTAATTTCTGTTGCCATTAGTTGATTAATATTGTCATCACAGAATCAGAGGGAGAGGCAAGTACAAGAAAAAGCCTGTGATTATTTTCTTTTTTAATGTGATCTCTGCTGAGCATAAGGTTTATATTTGCTTAATTAGGACTTCACTATAAACATTAATGACCCTAAGGCCAACCTGATTTGTTTGAGAAAGGTAATAAATTATCTGCCAGAACAGTTTGATCTCTGTATAGAAGTCTTACTCCAGCTGGAGCCTGACTACATCCCCAAGCTTCCCATCAGTTCATCTCACACGTCTTTTACTGCACCACAATTCTTCTTGCAGCAGCCTCAGACATGTCAGTAAGAAAAAATATAAAAAGCCTCATCTTTCCCTTTCAGACGGATGCTCTGCTGCCCACCGCAGCGCTACGTCCTGAACAATCATTGCTTCTTGTGACTACCAGGAACATGTCAGGATCTTGAAAGAAATAATTAGATGCCAACTTCGGATAATAGAGTATTTAAAAATCAATTAGCCTTAATGGGAATACTTCGCAAGTTTTCTCATGATTCTGCCGTTTGACACGATGTGTTGAAGTGTGTCTCACAGACAAGTAATAGCCCAGTATCTCACGGGAAAGTAAAGCCTCCACTGTGATGTACTAAGAGTGCATTTTACTGTTTCTGGAGTCCATTCATTTCTTGCCATACCAGCATCAATGAACTTCCTAGCTGCTGTCAGCGTGTTTAGTGCACATGTCAAGCCAGCACTGTGCTGGCCCTGACATCAAACAAACTGGCAGCAATCAAGATATTACCTCGAGCCGGCAAGAAAGAAAAATAATGGGAGCCTATAAGGAGCGATACCTGAAGCACTGAAACACCCCAAGTTTCCTGTAATCTTGTGGCCATAGAATAATTAATCCACTATAGACAATGTTATGAAGAGTGTTGAGAAGGAACAAATTATATCTTTTGCTTCACACTCCATGGAAATGTCATTTTAAAGATGAGGTTTTTGGGGGCACACTCTGCTTTCTCATTTCCTGGGATCTACCTGGGAGCCACTCTGGTCCAACTTTGCCCCCTTGCTGTAAGTGCATCCTTGAATACCTCTTGCCCCTAGAAGGCAGATTACAGACACAGCACTGCTGGTCTGCTTGGTATTTGGGTTTTTTTGGATTTGTTTTTTTCCTCGCTGCTTTCTCTCTGGTGCCCTGATATTATATGACAGGGCAGGTAACTGACTGATCGGTCAGTTCGTAAGTCCTTCTGAACACAACTATCACCGAATCACTTCAGACTGACTGGAGTGTAGGATACGCTTCTTTTCTAGTCTTCCCTGAGTGTAAGATACGCTTCTTTTCTAGTCTTCCCTAAGTCCATAAAATATGCACATTTTATTTTGCCACCTCTAAGGAAAGGAAAGAAACCAAGGAACCACAGAAATGCCACTTCTTCCCCTGTCCTCCCTTTGGTCCATCCCGGAGATCTGAGTATGTGAGAGCTGGCTGACTGAGGATCTGTCCCCTTCTTTTCTGGGGGGTACCTGAGACCATTTTTCCAGGGAACCACCAGCATCAGCAGGCTACTGAATTATCCTGGCCAGAATTTTGTTTAACCCTTCCTGTTGATGCTGTTCCAGCTGCTATAGGTACCAAATCCCACGCCACCCCCTGCCCCGCAAAAAAGAAGGACATTCAAGCCTGGCGTTTGAGAAACAACAGGGAGATGAGATACCTGGGTTTCAGAGCCCAGTCTAGGGAATATTGTGTTCCTTATCCCCAGTCACACAGTGCCAGCAGGGTAGATCAAGCAATCCCCACACCTTGCAGCAGCCCTTCGCCTGGTCCTCCTGGGAGAAGGGAAATCTAGAGTCTGGTGCTTCATCCAGCGATTGCCCTCCAATGTCTCAGGTATGTGCTGTAAATGTTGGGTCATGGGTAGAAGGGGATAAAGAAGAGCCCCAGCTCTGCCTTCTGCCCACTTTTTTGTGACTGAAACACCTCTTCCTACTCCCACACACACGCAAAAAAAGCAAATCCAAAGCAAACAAACAGCTATTACTGTATTCCTGGCCAAACCAACTTGATGTTTTGTTGATGTTGTTTCTTAAAATGCTTTTTCTGTTGAACCACTTTGATATATTTTAAACATTTCAGAAATTAAACAGAATGGCTGTGCATGTAGTAGACAAATATTTGTCTGTTATACATACTAATAGCACAAAGATACTGCATGGGTAAGGGAATCACAAGGATTTTTTAAAAAATGCTTCATAAGCTAAGTAAACAAAAAAACATATATAAATCAAAAATAGCATAAATCAAATTTTGTCTGTGGGGTGCCCTTTCAAGCATCAGAGCGTGGGAAGAGACTGCTGTGAAACATTAAAAAAAATAGCTCTATTTGCATCATTTCAGTGGCTCCAAACAAAACAGGCATCATTGCATGAGATGAATAAGGGATGCACTTTCCCCTGTCATTTTGCCTGGCACTTTCTGACATCAGCTCAAACTTTAAGCAGCACTCAGCCAATCCTGCAGCATTATCATATCACTTTGACCATAAAATAAATAAATAAGCAAACCCACCCAGATGCAGCAGCATATCTGCTTAAATGGATTGTTCAGAGATCTCTCCTTGAAGTTACTTTCTCAGGCTTTTTAAATGGGTATCCCTGAGCTCATATATCTCTTTAAGTACCAACACTATGAATCACCTTGAAGAACTTCTAAAAAAAAAGAAAGAAAGAAAAAAAAAACCCTTTACTGTTGTACTAAAAATGAAAAATGGAGTTCCTTCTGGCTTGCACTGCTTGAGAACTGTGTCATGTTTTCTTCTTCTTCTAGTTTATAGATTTAAGGAATAAGCATTTCCCAGGGTTTGGCTGACAAATATTTGTATATGAAAACACCTGCACAATTAAACAGAACAACATGCTTATAACTTGTCCTTTACTCCACTTAGCAATCAATTCTTTTGCAGATTTGCATAGTCATGATGGCACAGTAGCAAGGAGCTCTAAGCGCTTGTTTCATCTGCCTCATTTTTCAAGTGCTTCTCATTTGAGTATATAAAAAAATATTGCTTTGAGATGTTCAAGCTGCTAGCTAGGACCCTGAGAAAAGATACAGGGACCATTGCTTCACGCTCCTCCTGGAATCAGATGGGAATGTGGGTTATAGCAGTACTGTGTTCTCTTTTCCCAAAGCAACAGGTAGAAACAGATAACTCTGTTGGAGTAGAGGGACAAGATTCCTTCCTAGCTGCCCCCATCACTTTGTGGCCTGTTTGGAGGGTTTATATAGCTCTGCTGTTGCCAATAAGGGCAGCTTGCAGTAGAAAGGGGGCTCCCGTGCCCAAGTCCCACTCCCTTGAACATGGAGCCAACCCTTGTTCTCTTGTCTTTCCATCTCTCTTTTACTACAGATATAGTAATGGCAAAGGTTTAATTTTGAGTCATTACCATCTATTACATTAAAAAAGCAATGTTTGGAATCGGGGGTTGTTTATTTTTCTGAAGTCACTATCTTTAAACAAGGATTTAACCAAACAAACCAGCCTGATTTTTATAATTCTCTGTAAGAATTCATTGCAAGAAAAAATAAAAGAAGAAAAAAAAAAAGGAGGGAACACAAAAAACCTCACCAGGACTGTATTTAGCATCAGAACATGTTCAAGTGTGGGGGTATTTTCTGTTCTTTAGTTAACAAGGAGTTAATTTTGAGATTTTATTTCCTCCTTTCCCTTGCAAGCACAGTAAGACTATAGGAACTGGTGAGGAGACAAAGGATGGGAATATGGGCAGGGAAGGCATCCCGCCAATGGTTTTGTTTGTTACTGTCTGGCTTCCTGTTCTAATTTGTTTTCGTAGAGGTTTTTCCCTTCATCAGCCCGTTGCCTGCTATTGCTTCTGCTTTCGAGCCCTTCCAGGTCTGAAAGCAGCTGTGCTAGCCTTGAACATCGCTGCATCACCGGGCAGAGCCAGCGATGACCCTGTGGGATACTGAGAGACTGCAATATCCCCCGGGGTGCTTTGATCGAGATTAGGCTCTGGAGGTACTGAAGGAGACTGCTTTTTCCCCTCTGATCTTGCCATGCAGAAGCTCAGAGGAGGAGGGGGACAATTTCACCTTCAGTGTGGGATCTGGCATTGAATCAGCTCATGGGGATGGGATGCAGAACAGGAACAGAATAAATTCATCTGAAAGGAGCTCTTGTGCCCAGACAACAGTCCTATAGGCAGGCGAGTGAAGCTGTGCATTTATATGCAGTGTGGAGGCTTGGCGAGGCTGCTCTCCGGGCTCCAAGCGCTCTCTTGGTTAGACTTCAATATGACAGACAGCCATCAGGTGCAGACACAGATGGGAAATGTAGGAATTCTTCCTAGATAGGACTGAAATAGCTCCTGACATTCAGAGAGCTGCACTGGAGATGGACACTTCACAGAGGCAGAGGTAAAAACCACTGTGGCTCAATGTGAAGGGGTGGGGAACATGGAAGAAAAACTGTTTCCTTGAGAAAAGATCACAGCATCTCCTGAAAAGAGGTGTCCTCTCCAGGCTGGGAGCCCCCAAAGCTGCTTAGCCAAACTCCTTCACTGCCATGGAGCAGCTGAGGCAGTTGGAAATTTGGTACCCTTTTTACACATCCGGATTCAGGTGGTCCTCGTTGCTGCTGTCAGGGCACCTCAGGTACTGCTACCTACCAGACATGGAGGAGCCACTTCACTACTCCTTGGAACGCAGGAGCACATCACAAGTCTTCCTCTAAATTATGCCCACATCAGTTATCGAAGTGGATGTTCAGGGTTGACTTTATTACAGTATTGCAGGCTTGAGTACTCTGTACAAGTGGATTAGGAATCCTCTTCCCAGTAGATCATCCCAATCTATTTGCAGTGTGGGTTTTTCTTTTCCTGCATACAAAGCTTTGCAGCTCCCTGTATTGGGCTGCCACTGCTTTTGTGCTCCTGGTTTGTTTTGTGTGCCCATGGGAGCAAAGCGGAAGCAAAGAGCAATCCTAGGTGAAGTAGAGATGCTTCAGATAGGGGCTTGTTAAAAATAATCACTACTGCATGCAGGCTGGGGAGAAAAATGGCACCCAGTGATGTACTTTCCCCAAAAAAAGGAAGAATGTGGAAAATTAGCATTCAGGAATGAAAGACAGGTAAAATCCCCTATTGTCTTACTCGGACAAGTCTGGTATTGCTTAATCAGAGCTTCAGCAGCTACACTGTGAAGGAGCAACACACACTTCAAACCTGCGGTGGCTCACAAGCAGCACAGCATGTACCATGGAGCAGCCATGGGATCTCACATGAAACCTGCTCTTTCATTCAGACAGGTTTCAGCAAACCCTAACTCAGAGTTTCTCACAAACTCTCTATTAGATAAATTCTTTGTCCAGCTTCAAATATATCCAGTCCTGGGCTGGAATGAAGAAAATGTTTAACAGTGTTCATTCAGAAGCACAACAAATAAGGAGTCTAATAAAAGTACAGTGGGATTTTCACATAAGTAGAGTGAAAAAACTTAGAATGAACAACATCAGACCAAGGTGCAAACCAGTAGCACCTGCATTTTTATTTTGCTCCCCCAAGTTGCCAGTTTTACACTTATCCTTGCTTGCACTTCTGAGGAAGATTATTGAAATGAACCTTGGATGTTATATTCTGAAATGGGTATAACACAATGCCTCAACCTGCCCATATACTGCAAGCTTTTTTTCCACCCCCAGCCCCAACCCCAATGGACTTGTCAGCAGTTTCTATCATTAGCAACATAATCCCTCCTCTCTCCCACTCTCTCTTTTTATGTTTTCCCAGGGCTGCACCAATAATGAATAATTTACCAGTGTGGAGAAAGAAAAGTGTCACTACTGAAGTCTCAAGGCTCATCACTCACAAACCTGTCACATGGTCAAGAGTCATCAGTGCCATTATTTGTGTGAAGAGAAATTAGCACTAATCTACTGCTGAGTCTCTTGCTCCAGCCACTGTAAATGGTGCCAGATTCTTAACAGAGCAGATTGTCTGTGCCACTGCAAATTGCTTATCTCAGTAAAGCTAAAAAAAAAAGAGTCGTCTTCTCACGCACTTCACAGAGGACATCCCACATGTGTTAAGAATTAGAGGAGAGGTGCTGTAATGCAGAGGGCTGTTACCTTTCCCACACTGGAGAAGGGCTAAAGATTTGCCTCTGCTATTAATAATAGCCATTGAATCCGTAGAGGGGATTTCAAGCAGGACTTTCAAAGGCGTACATGTTTTTGCAAAAAGGAAATATGGTTTTCCATGTCACAGAATAAGCATGTGAATGCTAAGATTTGAATTTTAGGAAGGAAAGGAAATGCCCTGTACTGAACTGTGAAACATAAACAAGGCACAAAATAGAACAAAATGGTGTCTTGAGTAAATAATCAGGGCAACAATGAGAACTATTGTACTGTGAGGGGCTTCCTCCTATGAAAGAAAGGAAGAGATGGGTAATGAGCTCGGTTTGTTCCAGCAGTCATTTCCATCCATCGATCCAGGGATTTTAAAACTGCCACCATCAGCAGGTTTTTCAGAACACCCCCTACATGGAATCCACAGCGAAAGCAAAGCTGCCGTCGGCCCAGCTCATCCTCGCAGCAGAAGAAGTGACAGCTGGGGCTCAGAGGCAGAAAATCCCGCAGTCCCTCCTCAAAGCCTCAGTGGATCCCATCAAAGGGCGAGGTTTGCTCTCCACCGGGGACCAGCCCCCACATCTGATGGAGTCCAAGAAGAGCTTGTGGCAGGAAAAAAAAGTAGTTTCCATCTCTGAAGGTTTGAAATTGATTCATTTTCTCTCTCTCGTTCCCTTTGTTCAAAATAATTTTCCAATTGTAATTGCTAGCAAAATAAGCCTGTCTGAATAGGGGAGTCAGAGTGAAAAGTGTAATCCTTTGGATCATGAGAGATGCTGGCCTAAAATCAGAAACATGCCATTATAAAACAAAATTTGGAAGAAGGAACTCTTTTATTTTGATCAGAAAAGCACTTAATTTGTTGAAAAGTCTTGCCTTTTCTCACTCTGAGAGGATCCACAGGGAGCCGGGTCTCCAGCCTGGCTCTGTGCCCGGCAGCCAGCCTTTAGGACTGCCCTCACACTTCTCCTTGGCAGCTCTGCTCCGCCAAAACACACTCTGGGGGCACCCCCCAGCTACAGCAGCCAGCGTAATCCCCAAAGTGGGAGGCTATGTGAGAAACATAACACAGCCTTGGGCTGTATTATGGTTTTCACCTAAGAACCTCCAAGGACACTATGCATCCTTCCTGTCACAGATTCACCTCCTCTCAGCCCTTGAAGGCCACTCTCTGTCTCCACTGGAACCTGCAAGGAGGTTGCATTTACTTTTGAGGAAAACAAGGATAGATGGCTTGGAGAAGATCCCCCCATCACAGCGAGAGGAGGACTGGTGTGTTGGAAGGGCTCTTTAGTGCTGGAATCAGGAGGGACCCCAGAAGTATCCAGCTCTTATGGAAATATCTGCATCCAAATACCGATGCAAAACCTCAAAAAGCTTCTCAGATGGCAAAATAAGTCTGGGTTTTAAAGTCCAAAGATCTTTGGGCTTTTAATTTTTTTCAGGATTTCTCTTTTTTTAATTAAAAAAAAAGGCAGAATTTCACACTTGTGCAAACTAATGACATTGTCCTAAAGCTGTATTCTTGAATTAATTTCCTGAGTCCCTTTCCAATACTTATCCCCTCCACTATCCCTCGTCTCGATTTTGATTGTATTTGCCACCCATGAGTGTGAAGTGGCCATTATTAAAAAATACTTAGCAGATGAGCAGCCCAAGAGACATCCATATTCTTCCTCCTTCTCAAGCTTTTTCGGCTGCTCAAAGTCATCTATTCCACTACAGTTTCACTGTAGTTGTGTGTCCCAAATGAACACACACCACTCTGAAGGATCTTTACCTCGCTGCACTCGCTGCACTCGCTGCATGCCCAGTGCCCAAGGCTGACTCCCTTCCCCAAGGCCAAAGTTTCTGTTACTCATCACATCCTTGCCAAGAGAAATGACCTACTTTCCAGAAAACTAAGGCATTGCAAATTCGTTCTGGGACTGCGGGACCAGGAATCAGGGGAGGGGACTGACCCCCGGTGAAGTCCAGTTACAGAAGGGAAGGACGAGAGCTGTGAAAGAGCAGCTTGACCAAACAGGCACCTCCTGGTGGTGCTGGGGATCAGCTTACCGTATCGCGCCTCTGCTCCTCATCGTCTCTGCACAACAAATCACTGTTGCTGTTCCAGCTCGCTAGAGCAAAGAGGTAGAAACCTCAATTGAAGTGTTTGAAAGGGCTCTTCAGAAAGAGTCTGTGGCTGAAGGCTTGAGATAGACCATATTCAGACTTGGATTTTACTGTTATGTTGCTCAGGAACCCCTGATGCTTTCTACCTCCCTGAGCACATCTGTTGCTGGAAACGTAACAGTGTTTACCTTTTTAAAAGCAACTGTGTCACAAAGCAGCAAGGAGGAGCAGAGTGTCTGTGGAGGCTCCTGGGACAGATTGCAGCTTGCAAGGTGAAGGAGAGGGCACCCTCGGTCCCATGCCTGGGCTCACTACAAAGGCAGTCTTGGCAAATCATGGCCTCTCAATTAACCACAGGAGGATTGGTCTCCACCTTCCATGGGGAGGGTGAGAAACTAAGCTGTGAAAGCGCCTTACATCACTCCATTGGCAAACAAGGGCTTTCTTCATCCGGCAACGCAGTATGTTGAACCCATGAAACCAGCCGATTGCAGAAGATCTGCTAGGCAGATCTTGGCTTCCTCTGGGATTTTCCAGTGTCTCCAACCCCATGACGGTACCATCTGGCTAGATGGTGGCACCCATGATGCTACCTGGCTAGATGAAAACCTCATAGATGACAGAGTAACAGGGAGGCACCCATAAAAGGCATTTTGGTTTTCTGCAGCTGCATCTATTCTGCCCAGCATTTCAATCTTTTTAGTCACATTCGTTTTGCCTTCAAGAAAGACGTTTATTATGACCTTTGCTCAGACCAACTGGAACCAGCCTGAAACATGAAAACTATAACATATCATATCTGATGATGTCATCTCACACTTCTCTGCAAGCCTCCCCCAGAATGAGTCATAGCAGGAGGGTTCAAAGTGAATACTTAATAGCATTAGCTTAAAGATATACTGCCAGTGGGCTAATTTATCAGTAATTCAGAATGGAGTGAATTTTCCTGACTTGTTGGTGCTGCCTTGTCTATCTCCCAGTGAAAATGAAGCAGGATGCCCTTCCTGCATCTCGGATCAGTAACAAGCTTGAGATGATTTTAATTTACAATCACAGCTGCAGTATTTGCTTTAGCTATTTCTTAGCATACACTTTACACCCTTGCACAGTGTCAGGTATCAAACCTTTAAATTTAGAATTTAAAAGTGTATAACAAGGCTCTGGCCATGTTTAACATGTTCATGGCAAGCTGCCCTCTGTCAAACATACATCCCAAAGCCTTGCTCATCAATTGTAGATGCTTCAAAGTGACCCTAAAACAAATCAGAATATCAATCTGCCTCAGAACAGTAAAACTCAGGTCACCCACCATATGTATGACCTCCTGAAAAAGCTCTTAGGCTGGTAAACATAAAGTCCATTAGGACCTCCTGAACAGATGTCACACACACACATTGAAACTTCTGAATGCATTGTTCTCGTGCACCAATATAAGTCATTAATGGCTGGATATCATATATATTGATCTGTCAGTGTTTCAATACACAGTCCACTTCTCAGACTGGCTGCTCTCACAAGCAGAAAGCACTTCCTAAGCAGGTGATGTTCATTTCTGTCTCTGCAACATTGTTAACTCAGAATGCCTTGCGATAAATTTCCTGCACTGCCTTGGCTCTGAGCAGAGCGGTGTCCGTAGACATCTGCAAAAACAGCTTCTGCTGTAGGTCCACTGCGAAATTTGTTGTGCTGCTCATGAGTGGCCAGTATCTCTCAGTGACTTAATGGGCTTCTCTGAAAAAAAATTCTGCTTCACCCCGAAGAACGCTCTGATTGATGCAGTCTGCAGCATTTGTCTTTTGTCAACTCGTGCTTGCCTCATGATGCTGCAAAAAATCATGAATGCTATGATGCACTCGTTGGTTTCACTGCAGACTGAACCCATTGCAAATATAGATTTAAACAGTTGCTTTGAAACTTAACCTTTTTTTCCCAGCTTTCTTTACAGAGGCATGTTTTACACCAACTGACGTCTGCTTTTTCTCACACTTTATTATTATCAATTAGCAGGGTCAAAGAGCTCCCCTGAGGAAGGTTTAAAACAACACTTTTCCCCTTTGGTTTTAATACCCTACACCAGTTTCTGTGCCATCTACTGTGTAGCAGTATACCTCCCACTTGCCTTTGTGATCCTAAATATCTATGCCCTGATTCATGGCTGGGGCATGGAGCAGCAGCCAGATCACAGCGCTTCCATGCAGACCTTTTTATAAGAGCACAACAGTATCCGTTAAAAGAAATGAAATCTCTCACTTGAGGAAAAACAAAAACACACACGCACGCACAAAAAACCCGCAGCAGCCTTATATTATAGTCTGCAGCTAAATCTGAAGCTGTATGGACCCCAAGCCAAAACATAACCACAGTTTAGGGAAAGTGGCATAATATGTATTGTAACTACAAGGTTCCACCACAGTAACAGACCTACAGAGCCAGCCAAAAGGTGGGTTTGTTTGTCTTTGTTGGCAGTGAGAATTTGTGTAGGTTTCTTTAGCTGAAATTTCTTATTTCCTTTAAAAAGGGGAAATGGAACATTCCCCTTTCCCCACCACTCTCCACCAAAACGCCAGCGCCTGGATCCCTGCATGCTCCGTCAGCTGAGGTTAGCTCCGTAACGCAGATCTTTTCTCTGAGCTATCTGAGTAGCTGTAATGGGTTATTATCTGTGTGACACAATCTCTGGAGTGGCAGAAGATACCCCTTTTTTCTCCGCTGACAGATCGAAGAGCTAAATTATAATTTAAGGAACCAGGTACCCAATTCTGTCAAAACATCTCATGTGATTGTTTCTTATTCAAGAGAAAACTATACATAATCAAGTAAAAGTTTTTGGGGGTTCCAGGTCTAAAAAGAGATCTCAGAGGCAATATTAAGTAAGTGATGTTAATGCAAGGATGACCTTCTAGCTATTGTGAGCTTAGGGTTTAACAGCTTAAGAAAAGCTCAATAAGGAAAACAGATATTGCTAGCTTTGCTAAAATCAAAACGTGAAAATAATTCCAAATCAAAGTGAAATTGGCTGTCTGAACTTCACAGAATAAATAAGAGAATACAAAAAATAATTCATTCTACAGGTGAGACAAAATATCTGACAGTTTTAAATTCTTTCATTTTGAAAACTTTAGTTTTAAAGCTTATGAACTAACACAAGACAGTGTTATGCTAGAAATTTAGTGAGTGTTCTTCCACTTAAATGAACAGAAGATGAATTGAAAAACACTAAATGATATTTCTTGTAGAATTATATGTAACATTCCCAGTACAAGTTTAAACAGAAGTCAAGGTGCCCTGCTCTTGGCATCCCATAGTCTTTGATTTGTGAAGCAGTTTTTAGATAATTTAAAAGCCAGAAATGGTTTAAAAGAAAGACAGGGAAACTGCTGGTATATGTACCAATTTGTATTCTCTGTCTCAGACCTCATAACTTCTTCCTGTTCCTGTATGACAAGCGTTGATGGGAATGCTTGTGACATGGTTTTACACCACACTGAAACAAAACCTTTGACAGTATTTTTCTCCTAACTATAAAAGTTATTTATACATCACCATTCACTTTTCCTATTAAATATATTTTGATATTCTAGGAACAAAAATAACAGGAGACCATTCTAGTGCTCTTAGGGACACAGCTACTTCTAACCCAAAAATTTTACATTGAAAACACCTGCTTAAGGTGAGTGACAAACTTTATAGAATCCAACTCACAAGAGTTTTAATGCAGCGGTCCTGCTTCAGTTCAAGCAGAGGACACCTCTGGTGTCTCTCCTGAACTCAGCTTTGCTATGGTTTCAGAGCCACACAGAGTGTAGGAGCACAATGTAAGCTTTACCCTTGGGATTTCTTTGATGGTCACAATCACATCAAAAAAGTGAGCCAAACTAATTTAAACATAAATTGAAGGAAATGTGACACGGTGTTTGCTGAATGCTGGTTGTACTCCTCTTTGGATTGTGCAGTGTCCCCACCCCAACACGTCTGGGCAGGTCCTGTGGGAGCGCATTACAGACCCTGCTCTGAGCATAACTCATGCTCACTGTCTGAAATTTGATTTTAGCACTAGTCCTCTATGGGTCTCCTCTTGCCTCCTCTTTGCCTGTGTGTAAGAGTCCCTGCCCTTAAAGGCAGCACTAATCTCCACAGCCAGGATTTTCTGTTTGGATGTAACTCTCTTCTCACAACTGGGGAGCATCAAAGTAGAAAGTAGTTTCTTTTCCCCCATGTGTATGTAGGGGCTAAGGGGCCATGCCTCCCCATTTTAATACAGCTGTTTCTGCATCGATGACAGGAGCACTCTCCTGTCCACCTTTTTAATGAACTCTTGTTCCTTTCTCAGATGGGTTAGTGGGGCCGGATCCAGTGGCACACAGGTGGAGGCTCTGCAGTCCCGACTGCATCATGTAAGGCAAACTGCACACGCTGTATTTAGCCGTGCTAATGGTGGTAACAGCCTACTTGTTCCCTCTTTTTGTCCTTCCTCTGTAGGTCCACACCTTGCCCCGAAGGAAGAAGTAACCTCTGTTGAACTTGTCTCATCTGCTACAGACTCCGAACAAAGCCGGACAGTCACCCTGGCTCACCTCCCTTTGCTTCCCCTGCCCCACGTCCAGGTGCTCCTACTCTGACTTCAATAATTCACCTGGGATTACAGCAGCAAATCGCTTTGCTCGGATGTTTTCCTGAACAGTTGTAATGACTGAAGATACATCAAGACATGGAAAATTCACAATTTTCAGTTTATTCCAGTGATAATGTTTACCTTACCTTTTTTCTTCTCACAGTTTAGAGATCCCAGATTCCTTCCTGAAGAGTCCATTAGCACCCAATATTTTCTCAGCCTGAAGGTGAATCTAGAGCACTCATGTAACCTTTCAGTCTCTTTCTCAACAGAAAAATTAGATCTCTTGAAGCTTGCAAATGTAAAGCATTTTCTCTCTAGCTTGGGAAATATATACGTGTGTATATATATATACACACACAAATGTAGTTAATTCCCATTTGAATCTTTCAACATCTTTTTTGAAACATAAACACATGTCCGTCATAAAGCCAGCGCTGTAGCTACTTCCTACTTTGTGATTCAGTGATTACATTAGCTATTTTGCAACAGCTTGGGATATGGAGCTCACTTTGAACTGTTTATCCCTAAGACCGCTACTACTTTTGCAGCCGTCGCTTGCCAGATCCGCTGCTGTGAAAGTCTTCCACCATTCTTCTTCCCTGTTCATCTCTCTGCATTTGTCTGTATTGAAATGCAGTTTCTTTGGCTTGACCAGTTTGCCAAGCTGCATGTATCACTCTGTCTGACTTTCTTGCCCTTGTTAGTGTTTATTGTTCTGTCTGCTTTTCCATTATCTGGAAAGGTTGCCAGCAGTCACTTCATGAGTATAAAATGAGCACTGAACTTCAAATAAATATACCTACAGATAAGAAGAAATTTTATACATGTTTGCATTCATTCTGTATTTACTCCCAGATTATTTATGAATGATCTGAACAGCACAGGATAACTCAAAATGACCTGTAACATGACAACTTCTCTGTGTGTGACTTCTCAAGACCTCTGAGACCTCTGCAATTGCTCTCTCACAGGGCTCATTTTTCAATTAAAACACTGCTCAATATTAAGACAAAATCTCTGTAAAATTTCTGTGTATTGTCAATTAAACTCACAGTCTCAAAGAATGAGAGCTGCAGTGATGAACAGCAGTGCTTCTGAGCAGAGACCTGCTAGCCATAAAAACACATTGGTGGGGCCTAGTAATCACTATCCTGTAATACTACAGATTTAAATCTTCTATCAGTTTTTACATGCTGGTGCTCCATATTGTTGACAAAGATGTGAGAATGACACCAGCCATTTAAAATTATTCCTCAGTGTCCTTAGCCTTGCTAAACAGAAATTATCCCTGTCTTTGGCTCCGTCATTAAATTTGTAGACTTCAGAACTTCTCATCTATAGTATTTCCCCCTTTTCTACTTATTAAATATTGGTGTTTTTCTAAATCTCTAATTCATGCTTTCCCTTCATCAGAGCCAGATGGACTTTATGCAAAGTTGTCATCTTTCTTGACTGCAAAAAGGCAAACTTTCTGGTCCTCTGACAAGCTCCGCTGAAAAAACTCTCAGTTTTCCTATCAGTCTTTCTCCACAGTCAGTTCCACACAATGTTATCTTTAACTTTGGGAAATCAGCCTTTTTGAAGTGTCAGATATATTACTTGTTGAGGTGGTTGTCCATTTTACTGTATTAAACCTACCAAGGAGGTGAAATCTGGTACATCAGTGACCCCTGATTGTAGTCCAGCAATTCATTTTATTCATACTGAAATTCAGAAATGAGTGCTCCTATTGGCTAAAAAACAACCAAACCCAACCTTTTTGTGCCAATCTGTATTTTTGAGATCTCCAGCATGTACATGCTAACTGAATGGCTCCTTCTGCAAGTTGAACACTAAGATGTCGAGTGTCCTAGTGTCCTAGTTGTCAGTGTGGGGTGTGTGACAGACAACACCTTCTCTGAGCTTTGCTCATTAAAGCATCAGTCAATTCCTGCTCAGTTCCCCATGGTTGCCAGCCAAAGTATGTGGACAGCTGGAGCCAGGGGAAGGAGGAGAAGCCAAGAGTGCAGCATCCAACCTGAGCAGCTCAGGCAGGACCCAGGAGCAAAGGTAACAAGGACCTCCCCAGAAGGCAGCGAGGGATTTCTGGCAACATTGACATTCTCCCGGTACCTGACTTTCCACTACTTTGCCTTTAGTAATAGAGATTTTAACATCTCTTCCAAGCCACTCAGCCCCGAGACGTCAATAATGACAATTACATGCGATTTTGTCTCATCCATCAGTATTTGATTATTTTCCTCCTTACCTGATTTCCTGCCATTGGTCTCTAAATAACTGAGAAATGTGTCTGTTCATGGTTTTTGGTGCATTAGTTCATTCTATTCACAACAGGTTGAGTTGGAGTTCACAGCACTCCTCTCCCCTTGCATCGCTGGTTTAACTTGCCGTTGCTTGCTGCAGCCATCTCCACATAGGAAGAGGGAGAGACCCCAGGTCCCACAGCCCAAGCCTACACTAGTTTGGTCAAATTTTAATGAGAGGCAGGCAGGCAGGCAATACTACAAAAAGCCAAGATCTCCGGCTCTATGCTACCTACACATTCACCAGCTCATCCTTGGCATTTTCTGCCTTGCTGTCGCTCAACTGAGCTCTCCTCCCATGACTGGTGCCATTCTGCGTGACCTCTCGTCTTTCTGTTGAGGACCACCACCACTAGGACAAGCTTCCCAGGCAATCCATGAGTGTGCCAGCTGCTGCAGCCTCACCACCCTCCCACCTTGAGCAGCTGAACCAGAGCCAGAGCCTCCCAAGCTGCGCAGAGGTCTGTGCTGGCGGCTGGGCTTTGGCCGCAGCAAGAAGTAACTGCCTTCCTTCAGGCCATGCAGGTGCCACAACTGCAGAGGATCTTTAGTGCACTTAGGAGAGTTTTAATGACCCCATTCAGGCCTTTGAGATACACAGATATTAACTAGACCCAGACTTTTAAACCATCTGAACAATAACGATTCCCCTTTTGGTGGAGTTTTATTTATATTGGTATTTCTAATATCTCCAATAACTTATTCTCTAACTGTACGCAGACTTTTCCAGGAACAGCAGAGTAGACCGAGACTGAATTTCTGATGTAATAAACAAAAAATGCAAACATTTCAAGCCTTTTTTTAAACATCATAAAAGAAGGAAGAAGGGCAACAAGCCCATTTCCTCACCTTTTGCAGATCTCCTTTAAGAAAACATGGCTTAGTCAGGCAACTGAACAAACACGTTATGAATATTATTTCTCTTAGACCAGAACCCTGAATGAAACTGAGCAGGAGGACTTCAGCTCATCCTATGTGGCTGGCAAAAATGAAATAAAAACACACTCAGCAAAATGATCCCTTGGTATTCTCCCGCCTCCTGCCCTAGCTGCAAGGCAGCACCACTACCTTCTGTACACATCCCTGGGGCTACGACAGGCACCTATACTGCTATTTATTGCTTACTGTCAGGCAATGGGGAGAATGGGTGGCTTTTACTTGAGAAATGCATTCAATTGGGATAGAAAGAAAGTTGAACATAAGCACAGCTTTCAGAAAGCTAAGAGGTTTTTTTTCACGAAAAATGTGACATCTTCTTTGTGTCTAGATATTTATCAGAAAAGAGCTTTTTAACCTATTTTATCTCTGGAACTAGGAGAATGTTTCAAAGTGCTTCCATTTAATTAGCTCACCTGAAAGAAGTATGCAGCAGTTACAAAAATGCCCCAATGATGCCCATGCTATTCTCTCCCTCCTTTGATGAATATTATTTAATTTCCCGCGTCTCCAATCTGATGTTCTCACTCTCTTCCTCTGAAACACCTGTGCTTGTGGGCTAAGAATAGGATCCCTATTCAGCGCTGGCACAAAAGCAAAGAAGAACATCTGGGCTTATACGTCCCCACTACCTTCTGGCAAACGTTGTTCCACACATGCGTCTTTCACACTTTTGTCTTCCCAGCCTGCTGGGGGGTTTCTGGGAGCTTTTCACTGTCTTGCTCAGGGAAAACAGGGACAGCATGTTTGTCCGGAGGCACTGGAGGGGCGATTTTTAGTGGCTGATAACTAGACCAGCTTTCCTGAGAAGAGTGGTTCAGATTCATCCCTGGTATAACTCTGCTGAATCTAATGGCTTTTTACCAGGGATGAATTTGGCCCCATGTTGTTAGATGTGTGCATATTAGAAACAGAGTCATTTGCTACAAGGGAAACAGTCAACATCTTATTTGCATCCATGCATATCAACAATGCAATTAGGGCAAACTTCTTTGAGAATTGGATTCAGATGGTAATTAAAGAATTGTGTTATGAATTTTAATTTGGCATTAGTGAAGTAAATTATTCTGTATTGCTCTGTTCTCACAGTTTGGGCAGAATACATTATACTTTGCTTACTGAGACCTTTGAATTAAAAAAAAAAAAAGTCTAGTCCCTGTGTCCTTAGAATCTAATTGTGTGGAAGAAAATGAGTTACATAAAACATTTGCCAGCTATTCAAAGTCAAACGGCAGCGAACATTATTCCTTTGATTCCCTCCCACAATTTGGGGACAAAGTTGGAAGGGTTGGGGAGGAAACTCTTCTAAGCAGCAATAATTTGTAAGATCTAATAAAATTAAAAAAGCACATAAAAATCGCCACTTTGAAAAGACAGATGAGACAGAGACATTTTAAAAAATAATCAATGTCAGTATCTATATCACTGATATATGGCCACAATGATATATGGCCAGCAGATATGACCTTAGGAATTCTGGGTGAACTTACAAAAATCATATTGGACCCCTGACATACGTGTAAGAGTGCATAGGTGTATATATATGCGTGAATATATATATATTTGTGTGTGTGCATTTGTGTCTGTAGTTTTGAAGGTATGACCTCCTAAGTAGCACAAACCCTAAATTTTAGCTACTAACTTTTTGCACTGCTATTGTGTTCAGTAACTAGGTGCTGTTCTTCATGTCCCAAACTCTATGCTAGTAGTTGGCAGAGGGTTTTAAAGGAAGACTAGTAAGGACAAGGACAACAACAATTCTGGCATAACTGTTGAACAGAAGAAATCCAGGTACATGCACGTGGAAGGAAAGGAAGCAATGTTTATAGTAGTTGTCAGAGTAGTACTTAATGGAGACACTGAAAGTGAACCTCCTTGTGCAAGATGCTCTGCGTGTTTGCAGTAAAAGACCATCATTGCTCTCAGAATTTGCCCTCCAAGTAGACAAGACACAGGACACAGCATGGGAGGGGGAGGATGTTATTCCTCCCATATTACATGGCATGTGAATCTCCTTTCTTCAATAGCATTTCCCTTGGATCCAGAACTCTGGGCTCCTTCATCAGCAGTGCCCAGGCACTCACAGGGGTTAGCCCAGCTAAAAGGTCTAGAAAAGGCAAGAGGAAAAAAACCTATTATGTTCAACCCTTCCCGCCAGAAAACAAGTGAACAATCAAACTCCCTTTAGGAACTGGGAAACCTGGCTCCTGTTCCCATCTGTGGCGCTGCTCCCCAGCGGGATGCCCCGAGAGGGTTTGCACTATGGTGTTGGTGAGGGGACAGCCCCCCTCGCTTCCCCACATTACCAGCCCTCAGCCCTATCTCTGTCTTTCCTGACAGATATTTGCCTAACCTACTCCTGAGGACTTCTGGTGGTAGAAATGCCACATCTTCACTAGGTAGCCGATCCCAGTATTTCACAATCTTACTGTTAAAGTTGTTCTTTCCTCATATTTAACTGGCATCTTTCTTGGAGCAGTTTAAGTCGATCAGGCATTGTTCTTTGACTAGTGAGAAAAATCTTCAGGACCATTTCAAGTCAATGAAGCCATGCCAGTTTCTACCAGCTAAAGGTACAAAACTAGAAAGTGTTTGAATTTTTTGTTACACAGGAGGAGTGCAAATAATTTTGTGGTTTGGGTTTCTTAACAGAAAAAATGAGCGGCTAAAATTCCAGGGCATCAAACTGTCATGCAGAGGGCCATACTTTCAGTATTTCTCATTTAGACAGCTGAAGAGCCAAATGTCTCACAAGGACGAGGTGCTCTCATGAGAAGGAATTTCTCCATTGTTTTCATCGTATATTAAAATGTTTAAGACATAATCTTTGGATGAGGTCCTGACCTCATGTTTGTATAAATATGGCCTTGTTCAGCTGAAGAGTATGGAGCTGTATAAAAATAACACCAGTGTAAGAGAGGATCTGGCCCAGTACATGTCAGCACATTCTCAGCCCCATGGTACTGCCCAGCACCAGCACCATACTGGCTGGCCCTATGTGCTTCCAAGTGTCCTGACAGAGGTATTTGCAACTGCTGTTGGAGCGCTCAGATATGTGCTACAGTATGAAACAGATGGTAGTTCCATGTAAAATAATATATCCAAAGGTACCCACTGTAGTAACCCTCCCGGTATTTGTGTCTTTGAGGTAAGTTTACTACAGATGTTAGCCAGAGGACATACTAAGCTTATTCAGCGGATGTCTTTAGGGAAGGTAGATGCTTCACTCCTTAGGAAATCAAAAATATATTATGTTTTCTTTTTTTCTTCCCGAGATTAGCATTTTTCTTCAGATGTTTTGTGTCAGTTCACCATGCTCTGTGGATGCTAGCGTGGGTGTTTCCTAATTTGCCACTGGGGCGCCGCGAGCTGCAGCGCTGGGAAGGCAGTGGGTGCGACATCCTGCCTGCTGCGGGTGCCATGGTGGGAGGGCAGAGCCCATAAGGGATAACATCTTCTGTCAGCAGCACAGTGCAATAAAAATGACAGTAGTGGCAGTCAGTATCCAGCATGCCCAGCTGCCCAGTCCTAAATGCTACGTAACATTAAAAAGTAACAACAACAAGAACAACAACAACCCTATGTTGTCCCTCCTCATTAACTTTTTAAAGCTTCTGCTCGCTTTGTGGAATCACCATTCTATCGCGTGGTCAATAATGTATGAAATGAAAAACTCCTGTCCACCCTGAGATGAAAAAAGCAGAGAGGTTTACAGTAACTCCTTAGTCCTATTTTCGGTAGTCCTGAATTCAGACGCAATTAAAAAAAAAAACAAAAAAAACACGAAAAAGAACAGAGGCAAGAAAATTAAATTAAAACAAAAAAGTGATAAAACATTTTAAAGACAGTTGCAGTGGGAGAGATTATATTTTCTCTTTCTTAATTTCTTTTACTCTTTGCCACCTGCTCACAAGAGAGCCACAGGCTAGAGAGAAAGCAATGCCCTTTTTTTTCTTCATTATCTTTTTAAAATGAATTTATTGCTCATGGAAGACACTTGTCCCTGCTAGCCCCCAATACTCAGAATTAGGAGTAAATGCACATCTTCAATCCATCCTCCCATCACTAGCAATCACCTTGACCTATTAACCATCTCACCATTAGGGTCAGCTGGAGCATCTGTCCAGAGGTAGAACACGGCAGGATTTTTCTGACTGTGGTCAGCAATTCAGGGCTGGAGAAATACTGTGCCCTGTGCAATTAACAGATTCACGTAGAGAA
This sequence comes from Balaeniceps rex, assembly GCA_013401315.1. NCBI lineage: Eukaryota > Metazoa > Chordata > Aves > Pelecaniformes > Balaenicipitidae > Balaeniceps > Balaeniceps rex. The sequence continues at coordinate 144,910 of VYZW01031328.1, read as the reverse complement.
CGGGGAATGATGAAGAAATATATTCCTAGCCCCTTTCTTCCAAGGATTAGAAAGTGGTTAGGGTTTGGCAGAACAGGCTAGCTGAAAGAGGGCAAGTGGCATTTTCAGAAGTAGATTTACAAAAATAATGTGCTTAGCCATCATGGCATGCTGTCTGGCTCCAGCGTGACTCTTCCTGCTGCCACTGCTACTCTTGCAGAGGGAAGAGCACTGACAAATCCACATACACAGCACCTGCAAAATCTAATTTGGATATGGCTGCCCCAGGGAAGCTTCCTGAAGCAGCGCTGGACCCATCCCTATTCCTATTAACATGGTCTGCCTCATTGCTAGGGCTGCTGCCCCACTCCAGCTTTAGCATGCGAGTCGGAAAATCCAGTGTGGAATAGCAGCAGCAAACGGTTTCTTCACCTTATAACAACTCACAGCAAATTGGTGTAATCTGCATTTCCAGCTACGGGAGTTTTTGAGCAGAATTAATTGTAAATGACTTCTAGCCTAGTTATAATCTAAAATACCGTTTCATTTTGGCAGTAGAAAGGAACTGCACTTTCTGCATAAAGCCAATGCCTATAAAACAGAAGAAAGCAAAGCATGATCAGTGTGGTGAGCAGGAGATAAAACAAGCTCCTTGGCACTGGGCAATGGCAGAGGAAGTCTGTTTCCTCCCTGATAGCTTGTCGAACATTGTTACCCTAAGCCGGGCTGGTTCTCCTCCCACCAGGCTGTTCGTATTCCATCTGTCCGTGCTGAAAATTATCAGGAGCATTATGTTGCGTCTTCACTTATTAAAAGGCTGAATGCAAACTTTCCAGAGCATACAGAGTGTTACAGCTAGCTGCACCGGAAACTTTATACCATTATGTCTAGCGAAGCCCCTGAGTCTCTGTTTTAATGCCTTGGAAATGCGACAAAGTAGAGCCAAGAAAGGGCAAAGTAAAACGCGAAACTTTAAAATCAGGATCCACAATCTTTTCCCAATTCCCTCTTTCTTTCACATAAAACTAGAAACAAAACAAATTTATACTTACATGGCATTTTTAAACCAAGGACGGAGTAAAATCTTTCCCACAAGCATTTTGCCTGTGCTGCCTTTGAGGGGCAGAAAAGCCTTCAGAAGAAAACCATAGTGCCAGCACTTTTTCTTTTCCCTCAAGTCCCCCATCAAAACTTGTTTTCCCTAAAATGCGAACAGAAAACCATCTTCAGATACCACCTAGATAAGAGGTGAAATGCAATTCTTGCTATTAATATTTAAGAATCACATATATCTCCACGTGTTAAAACACTCTATTACCACCACCAGTGTCTGCTTTCCTTTGATGGGCAAGCTGGCATTTCCTGCAGTAATGAGACGACAATATGCTGACTTGCCCCGTATCTTAGATATTCCTATGACAAAATTAGAAAATTGGCCATATTAGAAAAATGCATATGTGAGTTTAGATTCAGATTTCCCTGTGCACCTCTAGGGTGGACAGGGGAATATAGAAAGAGAACAGAAATTGCTCACTTTTGCTCACAGAACAGATAGCAAATGCTGGGCACAGGGCTAACAGTCCTGGTATTCAGGTTGTTGCTTCAACCATTGACTCGTACTGGTATTTTGAGAAACATATTTTATAATTCCAGAATTAAAATCTGTCACTGCGGACCAGTTTCATGTAATTGGAAATAGGATATAAATTCAGCAAAATGCCTTTAGTAGCTCTTGAGCAATTTTAACAAGTGGGAATGAGTGAATATCAGTTTATTGAAATCTGCCACTGATCACTGTATTTTTAAATACTGTGGAAAATAAACAACAGATCTCCCTCCTATTAAATAATCCTTTGAAATATTCTGCCCTATGTGAAGACGTTATTTTATTTATTTTTACAGAAGGCCAGATCCTATTCTTTATCCATTTCACACACACCCCAAAAATTTAGAAAAAACAGACATATTTTAAAAGCCTTCTATAGCATGGCAGAAATCTTGTTCTGTAAGTATTTTGTTATGGACTTCACAGAGGGCTGATTTTCCTTGGTAAACTTCCCGACGGCTCCAATTAAGGGTGAGGTTTTAGAAGCCACCCAGGCAGTGTTAGGACAGTGCCTTTGAGGAACCTCACTTTACCCTGCAGAAGCATCGCCCATGCGACGGCCTTACTGGCCAAGCACGGCCCGCGAGAGGCTCATCTTCCCTAAAGCCTTCGTTGCTCAGATTACTCTTCTCTGTTTATTCAATTTTTGCTTCTCACCCAGATTTGCCACAAAGTACGCAAGCATATGTCTTTCTAAGCCAGTCTCTATTATTTTATAAAACCCAGCGCAAAACATACAGGAATTGATTGTGGTAGCTGTCAGGCCTGCAAGTGATTCAAATGTGTTTGCCCTTTCCTTCACTGCATTTTTGGGTGTTATATAAATAGATCAGGAAATGTAAAATGCAGGTTAAGTCAAGTCATTCAACACTTGTGGGTTTTTTCTGATTTGTGCCCTGTTCTGGCACCTTTTTTGAAACCACTTTTTGTCCTTCAGCTAGCGTTGGAATGTTTGCAGTTTTGAAAGCCAAAACAATAGGTTCTGCTGTGCGTGTTATCATCTTTGTCAAAATCAAGTATTGAATCAGAACCAGGATCCATCCAGGTTCTTCAAAAACCATACTAGACACATTCCTCATTAGGCATCTGTTTATTCCAAAACACAAACACACAGGGGATAGAATTAGATAACACTTTTCTGGCTTACTAAATGGGTTAGACTTAGTAAATATGGTACTCGATTTTCAACTGATTCTACCATCTGTCAGCAAACTTATTGCTTTTAGCAGGGGTTTTTCTTGTGGTAATTTCTGGGATGTTTTTTTCCCCTCTGTTCTTTTCATGAATATACATGCCTACAAAGTTTAAGGGAAAAGTAATACAGAAAAATGGATTAATCCACAATATCTGAATAGTGCAGGTTAGGTTATAATCAAAAGGTACAAAGGGACTTGCAAATTGTTGTTAACAAGCAGCACAGGAAAAAAAAATCTCATGTGTGGAAGAAACCTCCTATTGTTTTCCAGGTGTGTCTAAATCCCGCAGTCAGCTACTGGGGCAAATGGTGTGTGTGTGCAATGCACAGTGCAGCAGCAACCGTGTGCGTGGGCAGAAACTGGTGTCAGAAGGACAAATAGCTGGAGTGAGGCAAATCACCCAGAAAATTGGCTAACTGGGACCCAATTTCATGAAAGTCTAAGCATAACATTTCTGTTGTGTTTTCATACTGGAAAAAAAAATAATTACTATACCTCAGGCCCATTCTGATGTTAAGTAGGAGCAGAAATAAATCATGGCAGCAAATTTAGTAGCGTGTAGTTGTGTTCCTGACTCTGTCATAGTCCGTTGCCTCTCAGATGCCAGTATTAGAAAAAGTAAGTCATCCACAGAGAGGTTTCTGGCTGACCCACCAGGTCCAAATCAGTCCTTGGAGATGTGAAATTAACACTATTATCCCAACCAGATGCAGTCCAGCACACCTTGTTAGCTTGCACACAGCACTCCATGGCAATGCACATTCTCCTTGGAGCTAGTATGGGCTCCACTGGTTTGAAGGTCTTACAACAAGCTCCTCTGCATGGTGTAGACGTGTTGTTTCTACACTAGCAGCTGCCTTGCATCCCACAGGCAGTGCTGTGTTGCTGTTGAAGAGCTTGATGCATTTTGCTACCTGGAAAGAAATCTTGGCCTCATCCAACAGAATGGAAGTTTTTTTTATTATTTCCAGCAGGTTTCTAGTCTCACTTCTTGACATACACATTGTATGTTTAGGGAAGGTATGAACTTTTGGAAGGAAGGGGTAAAGGAGGATGAAGACCCAGTCAGAGACACTGGTGGTGGTGGTGGGTTTAGCAGTGACTCTCTCAAAGGTGTCCCTGGCACATGAGGATGTTCCTCTCCTCCTTAGAAGTCTCCAGCACAAGAACTGCATCACCACCATCTCCATCGTTTGCAAGAAGAGGCTGCTCTTGAGGGGGAGAGGGGACAACAGGGAGATCTTGTGCTTCCCCTCCCAGTTTCAGCTGGTCCCCATATACAGTTTGTCAGACACCGGTACTCTGCCCTTTTTTCATTCATAGTTTCAGGCCAAGTTTGTCCCCCTGACAAAAGCAATCCTTTTATCCCAGGAATAAAACAAGAAGAGGGCAAGGCATGACTTAGCTGGAGACAGCTTATGCAGAGGAGTCAGCCTGCTGAGATTTGAGAAATGATTAATGGCAGGGAAATGGATTTGGGGAGAAAAATGGCAGACGGTCAGAGATTCCTTATAGGCAGGTGCATCGATATATCCGCAGCATTAAACACCATTGGAACAGGCAAGCCCAAAGCTTGTAACAATTCATATACTCTGCAATGAACAAAAGTACAAAAAGTAATCAGGAATGAGATAAAGGTTAGCACCGGGTATAAAACATCAATACAGGGGAGGAGTAGAAAGATTATAGAAACGATCGTGAGACTGTAGAAAAATGATAAGAAAAGGCAAGGTGAAGAATGGAAAGAGGTGTGAATGAGATGTAAGATAAATGGGAAGACATGTTTCGTATACATAAAAGAACAAGAGATGGCACAAGAGGTGGAATGAGAGATAGAAGGGGTAATATATTGTTGAAAGGGCTGACACTGTAAAAAAATAAAATTATTTCTTTATTCCTATGTTCACAAAACGTGATGGAGAAATAATCAGATATTTATTTTCCATGAGAAGAAAATATACCATAATAAATCAAGGCTACATACAAGATGAAGTCAAGAAAAGAGGACATCAGAGGGCTTAAACTAATTGCCAGCATCAAAGACCCATGCCCTACTCAGAAAAAAAGGGAGAAAGATAAATGCAGATATATTAGCAAATGTATTGCATTAAAGAGCTCTTTAAAATATGAAGAAAAAAAAATCAATGAAATAGAAGGTATCAGATTTAATGCCTGTACTTTTAAGAAGGGATTTGATCTGACAGCAAGAAACCATTCCTTTTATTCAAAACAACAGTGGGAAGAGTAATCAGGTGAAGATAACATTGGATGAAAGTGCTGTCGGAGAAAATATTGGGGAAAACTTGCAAGAGAAAGCTATAGTGACAGTTCTTGTTTCAGTTACAGCAAACATCATAGACTCAATAAAGGCAGAAGACTGCAAACCTCCCAGCAGGATGTCATGGCCAAAAGACCTAATGTGAGCCATTCATGGGTGAACAGGGAAATAGAAAGTAGGGTTGTGGATATTAATTTACCTATGTAGTCAGTAGGGGCAAGAGCATTGCTGGAATATGCTGTTTCTGCTTACTCCACCTATGCTCATAGGGGACAGCAGAAGATTGGAGAGGGCTTAGATTGTAGGCATAAGGATGCTGTGAGAAGTGGAGGACATTCAGTGGAGTGAGGGAGTGAGCGTACAGCCTATTTGAAAGCTGAAATGAATTTTCCGTACTCTCTCTGCAGGGAAAAATTTCTGAGGGCATTAAGTTGTTTAATCTTGCACATAGAAACGTGACAGGATGCAGTGGCTGGAGGCTGACAGCAGTCAAATTCAAACTGGATTCAAACAGCAAATTCAAAAGTGTATTTTTTTCACAGCAATAGCAATTAACCACCACAAATAAATGACCAATGGCTCTTTATCACTTGAACTCAAGACTGGAAGTCTTCCTAAGAGACATGCTACAGCAAAGGGTCGTCTACACTGGCCTAAGAACTGCTGGAGAAGACTGTAGTTCAGGTCATACTGAGCATCAAGCAAGGTGTCCCTTCTGGTATGAAAATGTATAAATCTATGAAATACCAGTCAACATTCTGAAAGAGTTAACAAGCTTACCACATGGCATCTGCTGACAGGAGATCATGGTGGAAAAGGAACAGTGTTTGTAACACAGTTCTCTGAAAAATGCTTGATGCAATAGATTATTCTGGCAGGGAATATAGAAAGAATATTGGACTTCAGAGTGAATTAATGGGAAAGGGGATTATCAGAGAGTCAGAAGCTTTATTATTAGGGCCAAGGTTTGTTCTGTTTATTTATTAAAAGGTTGTTTAGTCAGGCAGTGGTATTTGATGATGATACCAGGCTTGGAGAGAGGCAGTCAATAACAAGGCAGAGTGGATTACAGTTGAAGCTGGTGCTGATATACTACAGACAGTGAGTGAGATAGATCAGTGTCTTGTAATTGATTGTAAAGAAATTTAAAAGGACCAAAAGGGAACAAGCATCCTCAGCAGGAATAGAACAGGGGGAGGAAAAGGCTAAAAGAGAGCTGTAAGTTAAATGCTAAGCCCTTTGACAGTGTTTGTTGCAGTTATTAACAAAAATGCAGAAAAGTATAAATATCCTTGAGAGACATCCTTGAGAGGCATTTCAACAAGATCATACCATAAGTCCTGAACATAGGTACTAAACCTGTATCCTCGTTAGCAACAAAAATGTTACAGCATCACTTTATGTAAGCAGAAGCTGAAGAAATTTAGACCAGCCTGCTTCAACGAAGGGGAAAAAAAGCATATATGTACTTGTGAGAGCCACGGTTTCTATCAATCAAATGCTGATGTACAGATCTGGAGTGAATTCACAGACCTATGACAGTTATAAGAAAGGTTTACACAGAATGTTTTGTGATGGCTTCTCTCACCGAATGGTTGGTATTACATTCTCGTGAACGCTTGTTTATTTAAATGGCAGAGTCTGGCCTGAAGAATACCCACCAATTAAAAATACGCTAAGTAATATTTAGCATAGATTTTAATGCTAGAAGGGTCTGTGGAGATCATACTCTGACTGCTTGTCACAGATGTCCTGGCAGCATCACCTTTCATCTGATGGTTCCTTTGCAGCGGCCAAAAGATGTCTCGAAGCTGTGGGTAGCCTGATGGTGGATTTCAGCTGCGCTCCTTCCTGAGATCTATAATAGATGGTTCCATATGCAATGTTTCTAAAAATGAGTATATTGCAAAAGGTAAGGGATGAGCATATCTGAGAAAATGTTTCCCTTCTCATAAAAAAACACACACCGGAGGCTGGAGGTTAAATCAGAAAGTAATTTAGCTCCCCGCTATTTGCCAAGCCCCCTTCCATGAGCAAACCCGCAGCAAAACCAGCCTGAAGTACTCTTTCCAAACAGAAAGGATAAAGCTGGCACCTGCACTGCAGGTGTGTCTGCAGGAGAGAAGTATCCCTTTTCCAAGCGTTAGCGTGGTCCCATGGGAGCTACGGGCAAAACGCTACCTGTGCCCTGGGCTTCCCAGTGGTGCAGAAGGAGCTCAGCCCTCACTGCCCTGCTGCTGTTCTCCATGCCTGGGGCTTTGCACAGGAGTTAATTTAACCCCTTGTCGTGCTCCGTCTCCTTGCCTGTGGTTTTTTCTTCCTACCAAACACAGGCTTTATTCTTGTTCAAATTATTTATCCCAATGCACCTAAACTTTTGCTCAGTCCCCTGCTGAGTTCCTGAAAGATAATGAACTGATTTCTGGGTAATTTATGCATAAATTTATATACTGAGCTGCAGTTTAATCAAACTCCTTTGCCTTGTGTAGCATAATAGCAATATCTAATGAAAACATATGAAGTATGTGTTTCATAATTACCTCAGACAGCTCATTTTGATTCGCTTCCTATTTAAATCCCCAAATTCCTATCTTCTTGCATTGTAAACACTTTCCTTCCTATCTCATCAATCTGAGTTATGTAAATGATGTGGGGGTGGGGGTACAATTAAATTTTTCCCTCAATGTTATCAAAGGCCCTATTCTTCCAGAAACATCTGACTTGGGTGCACACAAAATGCGCTTTTTTATTTGACTGAAAACCAAAGTTAACACTAAATCACAAATAATGGTCAACACCAGTAGAGTGGTATGACTGGAGCCAGGACATACAGACTCCTGCATTAATTATTTAGAAACCACAGACATTAGAAAACTGGCTTTGTGATACTATACCAGAGACATTTAATATGAAATACATGCAGCACTATGGCCTCAACTCTACTCTCGCTGAAGGCCAGTAAATCAGGAGTATCCGCTCTGAAGCCAGTGGAGCTACAGCAATGCAATTTGCTATTAGAGAATCCAGCACTGTTTTCTGAGGTCTGAGAGACAGCCAATTTTTCATGGCAGAGAAGGAAAAGAAAATTAAAAGCTAAAGTAAAACTAGGTATCAACTGTTTAGTAAAATTACTCTTCACCAGCCCAACACAATGTTTCAACATCGACCCACAGGGATGCAGATACATTTTTGCTGCATCCAGCAATAGTGAGCTTGTAGTTATGTGTGGTGGCATTAATGCATCTAGGGAAGGGGCAAAGGAAAAGATATCAGCGCTGATGCCAAGTCAGTATAGAAAGAAATTGTGAGTAGCTGATGATCTGCCATCCACGTAGTGTTCCTGCTTTGAAAGATTATTCTTTCCTGGAATTAATTCCAGGCATTTACAGTATAAGTGTCAGTTTTCTGCTTTATTATTTTTCCCAAAGACTACAAGTTGCCCATACACCATCAATGAAATGTAGTTACCTCTCTGACAAAACTGCAAGAAAATGGTACAAAGCAATACAATACAAAAGCAGATGAAGAGAGCCTAACTAGAGCACTGCAATAGCACCGAGCAGTTGACATGTTTCAGCAGTTCTGTTTCATATACAGAGAACAAAGAGTGCTGGAGCAGCTTCTCAGCGAGTATGAAGTGAGACCCATTTACACCAGCTGAAGTCTGCCCTCTGCTATCTAGTCTGAGACAAATTATCTTATATTCAGGAAAAAAACTGCTGAACCAAAGAGCAAAAGCAACATTTCCATATGAGAAAGAGAGAGAGAAAATGAGAACAGAAATTTGAGGTGTATGATGTTTCAATTCTCAACTGCAGGATTTTAAAATCCAGAGCTGCCTCCTCCTCATATCTCTCTGACTTCTTTAATTGTGCCTTTTGCCTCCTTGCTTTTTTTCTGAACAGTGTGTTACTGGTGGGTTATTTCCTTGTCTGGATCCACTCCTCTTCCATCTCCTGAGGTCACTGTTTGTTCCTGCCAGGTCATGACATCACCATCCTTCATGTCACAAAATTTATCAACATCTGCACTGCTTCTACTTAAAAAAAAGAAGAAAAAAAGACCTCTGTATTCAGTTCTTAGCAGTAATATGTTTACAGTAAACCACACAGTTTTGCAACTCTGGGAACAAGCAATTTGTGAAGGAAAAATTAACAACAGAGCATGGCAAAGTGCCTGTAAGGAGATTTTTATCAACTAAGTATCGTCTAATTCTAAATTGGATGATTTCCTCTAAAAATTGCGTTACAATGAAAAGCCTGGTTTTTTCCTCCTAGTAAATAGTTTCTACATAGTAAACAGTTCAATTAGCTCAATTTTCAAGCTCTTCTGGAAGAAGTGTGCGTGATACGAGGAGAGTCCAATCCTCCCAACGAAACTCCAAGGACAAGCCATGGCAGGACCTAAGAGTTAAGGGCATCAGTTTTGATACATCTACACTAACAAATCGTTCCTCTCTTGAGTCATGAGGTAAGTAGGGATAAATCAGACAGTAACGCAGCAAGTGAAATGTGTATAAATATCCCTCATGTGCTTTCTTACAGATGAGATCTGAGAGGGAACTAGCAAACTGCAGGCAGCAGACACTGAATCACTGATCCCGGCTCTATAGCAAACGTGAGCCTCGTCAGCTGGGGCTGACGAGTTATTATCAAGCCGGTGGGACACTCCCTCACAAACTATTTCTGTCTTAAAATTTGGGTGCCTGTATGTTCAGCTTGCCCCCCTCACCCACCCCCAAACTGCTCTGCTACAACCTTGCAGAGGCAATATCCTCCTTCGAGCTGACAATGTTGCTGTCTTTGGAAAACAGCAAAAATATGAGTGCCTGGAGAAGTCTTTCTGCTTAGGAACATGGAAGTCATTTGAAACTCTTTGCTAGCTAGCCTAGGGAACATAACCTAGCAACAGCCTCTTCTTTCAACTAAATGTCCTCCCAGAAAAGCATTCGGGGGAGGGGGGAAATGTACAGAACAACACTGAAGGAGGAGGAACAATATGAAGCAGGTTATCACAAAGGGAAGAAGCCATGCAGTAGTGTTTTCTGTTTTGTGTTGTGTATGTGTAATTGGAACAGAGCTGCTGAGTGCTGCCTGCCGTTCCCAAGAGAGAAGTGATTATACAGCAGGTGAGGGTACAACAGGGGACAGGTTCAGAGGAAGGGATACAAGCAGATCTGTAACCATTAGGTCATAATTCCTTATATCCCGGAAGCAAATCTAGTATTCCTGAGCATTCCTTAGTTGTTTAGGAGATAGGTTTGAAACCTTCTGGCAGAGAAGGGCCCATCTGTTAGGGGTTGTCATGCCCAGCAGCCCGGCAGAGGGGAGGCTGCTCCGGCTCCGTATCCCCTGGACCAGGCGGTAGTGAGGCTGAGTGTGTATTCCCAACAGGCTCACATACACACCATGCATATACATACATATATACCTGTGGCTGGCCAGATGGATCAACACAGACAGAAAATACGAACAGCACCATGGCTTCATCCTGTTCCCCTCTAGCTGATCAGGATGACAATCCGTTAATGAAATATACATATACCGATATATACACCATATGGTCTCTCTACTAGCTGGCTCTAGACACTGTGTGTACCCCAAAACTGGGCCTTGACCCCCCATCTCCCCAGCTGTTGGCACCCCGACACATGGGTCCCCAAGGGCCCGCAGGCCCCTCCAGTTGCTGGTGCAGAACTGGCAGACCCTCTGGTCTCTGCCTGGCTTCCCAACCTCTTATTCAACTTGCTGGCAAGTCCAGCTTGATGGTTGAAAGTGGTCACGCACTGGCATATGTACCCAGACAGTATGCATGGGCTCTGGCCTCTCCTCTTGCTGGGACCCCAGGCACCTGGGCCCCATGGTACAACTCCAGTTGCTGGCACCATGCACTCATGCATGCAAAATATCCCTTACTCAGGAAAATAGTTCAAAATAGAGTTTTATAAGAAGACAGGGGCAGGGGCTTGTGTCTCTGACCAACCAGGGTACTGGGGCTCCCCCCATCTGCCCTCGTGGCTCTGGGATCCTTCATGTCACGAGCTTTTTATCACATAACCCAACACCATCCTCTTGCGGGAGCAGATCCACAGAAAGGGTAACAACCCGTTCTCCTGACCGAAGGCTGACTCAAGCCTGAGAAGATCTGTGACACTCATATAAAGATCTCAGTCTTACTGTTTCTCCATGCAGTTGGTCTGTGAGGCTATTTAACATAGCTGATATTTCAGTTCCCTTTCTAAAATAGGCTTGCATGTAAAACAGCCTATTAAAACAGTATGAAGCTTTAAGACACTAAGAAACATGAGAAACACAGTTCAGCTGTCACCCTGAATGCAAATGCTCATGTACCTGTGTACCACCGCAAGTTATTTTTAGCCTGTCTTCCCTTGACAGCAAGGCTTTGGTGGCCATGATGTTTTGAGTGCACTGACCAGTTTCAACAAAAATTGTCCAAAGATGACTGAGATCTCACAGTCTGTACTAGTGCTTGTTTTGTGAAACTGGGCAGCTGGATAACCTTTTACTGCCTCCTTTAGAAGAAAAACTTTATTGTGAACTCATTCACTATTACCTGTCAGAGAACCAAGACAGGAGAGAGTTAATAGTCTCAGTGTCTCATCTACAGAAAAAACTCCAGTGAGACTTCACCCTGGCTTAGACACAGAGGACACAAAGCTGCAGCAGACTTGGCTTCACTGGTTCCAGTGGAGGCACACCACTGCTTTCGCAGGGTGTGCAGACAGGATCATGCTCACCATACACGGAGTCACTTTGGGTTCTAGTCCTGCCATTCGACATGCAGTCCCAGGCCCTTTCCAATACACCCCATGCAATCCCGGCGCTGAATACAGAGCCGGCATTTTACTTCGAGGCTTTTTCATAGCACTCATCACTGTAGCACCTAAGTGGTTCAAAATCTTTAATGATTTTACTTACATAACAACCTGATGATGGAGAGAGGTATAATTATCTCATTTGACTAGTGAGAAACTAGTGCTTGAAGAGATTAAGATGAAAATAGTAAGAAAAATGCCCATTAATTTTAGGTGCCCACTTTAGGATGTCTAGGAATTAATTTTTTAGAGTACTTAGCATAATGTAGCTGCATACACTCAGGAACTTCACTGCAGCTATGAGTGCTTGGCACTTTTTATATAGAAACCCTAATCTAAGTTAAGCACTTTCAAATGGAGGAACATATAATTATTGGCCACCTGTGAAAGAACCGATCTCAGTGACTGCCCAGCATCGCACCAGAATTTGGTGGTGGAATGAGGGAGAGAATCCAGTTTTCCAGGGTTTCTGTGAGCTGTCTTGCCATAAAACTATCACCCTTCTCTTCTTATGACATCCTGCCTCAAGCACTGAGTGTGTCCTAACAGCAGCCATGAAGAAAGCCAAGGTCCTGCAGGTAATAAGCCTTTTTCCCCACGCAGACGTTAACACATTATTTCTGCATCACCCCCATGAACCAAATGAGCCAAGAGTCCTTTGGAAAGTAGTAGGTGATAGTGTGAGTACAGGCTATGCTGTTTCACAAGGGCTCTGGTTAAGATTTCATAGATGGCCACCCATTCTCCTAATCCCTCTCTCCTAATCCCTGATCTCCTAATCCCCTTTCTCCTAATGTTTGAACACTTGACTTCGCAACCAGAAAGTCCTCTAAAGACAATGTTTTCCCCGATATAACACAACAGCATATGTAGCATCAAAACAAACACAAGGAATCTCTTTTCATTTCAGAAATACATCATTTAAAATAGTGATTTATAAAGGACATATACTTTTGCAATACCATTGATATTTATCTTGAATTCTTAGTGAATTTTGGGCTTGATAAAAAACATTGGTTTCCTGTGAACATTGACAGGATTGTAAAACAGCTCATCTCAGCAGGTTCTGGGTGGGCATTCTGCTACATCACAGATATTCAATGGTACGTCAAAAAATTCATCTTGTCAGTTAAAAATGTGGATTTCAATCTTTGGGGTTTTGTTTCAAGGCATTCCATTTGGTCACAAACTTCCCACCTTTTTTCAAGGTTGTTTTCTGGTGTTGGCTGAGGCGAATGTTTTTAAAGGTTTACATGCTTTCTAGATAATAGAAATGGCAATACTTACGCCTGGTTTTTTTGAAACCAGCTCATCCACACAGAGAAGATACTTGTCAAGCAGCACCAATCAGTGACTAGTAAGTCTTACTGTCATGCAGGTCAGTTTCTAATTTCACTCATAAAATAGCTAAAGAAACCCAGTAATCTCACTTTCATACATACAGATAAGAACACGAGCAGCTCATTGACTCAGGCAGTATCCCCCATTTTGTATTTTCTCTTCTCGTTTGATGCATGTTTGTGTGTGTGTCTCACTTTCCCTGTGAAATACAGTGAAATATTGTTGTGGATATTCACAACAAATAGAGTCGTGATAGCTAACATGCATCTTGTGAATAACAAAAGTATTTAAGTCTGAAGTGGACATGGAAAAATGAAGGTCATCTTGACTGTGGAGCTGGAATTCTGTCATTTTGACTTAAAAATAAATAAATAAATGAAGAGGGAGTAGGCGTATGGGATTAAATAAAAAATAAGGTAAAATTCTCTCAGGTAGCACAAAAGGTCACCTAACAATTGTAAGAAGGACTTGACATGGTGGGCTATTGCCTCTGTGATGGTTAGCAAAAAGACAGAAGATCCAGTGGTGTCATACAAAGCAAACAACAATGCAGACCTTCGCTAAGACACCGCATCACCCCCAGGACATCCTGAGCACAGAGATGTGTTTAGGTGGCATGGATTAACTGTGAGTTAATACGTCTTGGAGGGTTTTACTTGAGCGCAACATACACATAGGCCATTTCTGAAAAATGAATAATCTATACTTAGCATCATTAAACACGGGATAACTGCCTCCCACAACAATAACACTGTCTACAGCATTTGTCATGTTTTCCACTATGGGAAATGCCACTGAAAAGATAAACATGACAGCTTGGTAAATAGCCAAAGCAACTCTTACAAGTTATGCCTATGTCAAGTAATATTTTTGACCTGATTTGCACAGTATGACTGAGAAAAATAAATATTTTATTTTGAAAGTTTGCTGGAATAAGAATGAAGTGATCCGAAACAGATCTGCAAGTGACAGTCTGTTAATTTAAAAGTATACTATATGATAGGAAACATCTTTTCCAATTAGCCAGCCGTGACTGCACCATATTTTGAAAAGACTGAGAAAATGCACTAGCCTGGCTTTGTTGATCTGATAATTCTCTGAAATGAATAGCCAGCAATTATCTCATACAGCTTTACAGATGCACGCTTTGGCCGACGGTGAGGGCTTGACAGCGGGCTGTATGGCCCTGCATTGTACCGGGCATATGGCGTGGTACAGGCTGGGGTTTTCAGCTAACTTATAGAAGAGTGCAAGACTTTCCTCCCTCCTGGAATGAATGACTTTGGAAAGAAAATTTGTAGTCCAGTCTAAAACCAAAATATTTCTAAGCATTTCTTACTAACTCCATGGAAGTGAAAGACACACTGTTAGAGCAGAAAAAAATGTGTTTGTGGCCCAGAGTAATTTTTAGTTGCTCTGTGTGTATCTATGTACACACATGCCATTTCTCTTACAAACCTACATCCGTACATTGTGTGTTGCTATATCAAATGAACCATTTTAGAAAGAAACAGAAAAAAACCCCTTTCTTTTACCAGAGAATTGATGCTTCTTAAGAAAGCAAAAAAACCGCAACACCACCACAGAATAAGAGTTTAAAAAAGCAACTGAGGGACTAGTCAGAACAACAAAAAGGAATGACTCGTTTCAGGATGTCTGTATGTATCATGACAATAATATCTAATTAGGTTAAGTGTTCTATTTAATAATTCACTGTGTAATGAGATAGAGTAACAGAGAGTAATGGGATTTGTCAAAGCCCAAGCCAGTGCAGTATAAAACATGTTAGATATTTAAAACACATTTAGAATAACAAGATCAATTGATTTAAAAGCCACTTATGATGTTGTGCTGTTGTGAACTGCCACATCCTATGGGTTATCTGAAGGGAAAGCTGTTTACTTGACCTTTTAAAACTTTCTTTGCCAGTGACTTTCAGGAGGAGATTATCTCTGTGCACTAGGCAAAATGCATAAAAGCAGGAAACTATGGAAGTATGTATTCTTAAGTCTTTCTGAGACAGAAAAGAAAAAAGTAAAGAGAAAATATACCTCCTTCTAAAATAGCCAGTACATAATCTCAGAAGTTCATTATAGCCTTGAGCACACTGGTTTGCATCCCAGATTAAAGGATTTTCAAAAGGAACTGTGATTGTCTTGTCACGGTTGAGCTAGATATTAGTTGGCTGAGCTGAGTATCAAATATGGGAAATTAGTTGCCATTAAAAGCTAGCTTCAGGCAGTTCATTTCTCATCAGCCAAGCTGTGTGAGCCTCCTGCTGTGGACAGTGAACATTAGCTTACTAAATACTTTTGCTAATCAGACGCCACGTTACTAACAGAGGTGCCTGAATTTAGAGGGGAGGAGTTGGACAGCAGCTACTGAAAATCTGTCTGAGGTGAGATTAACAAGCTTTCCTTTATCAGAAGGGTTAACTTGCCTTTTCTCCAGGCCTCTATTAAAAAAGATAAGCCCAAATGCTTCCCTGGTTTAGTTTATGCTTTTTGAACCATTCTTTTACTGTTATTTTCAATCCTGGGAAAGCCATAAAGGAGAGAAATTGAGTCAAGGTAACTTTAAAGTTAGATAGCAGGAATTTGCTGTATTACATGGTACTTGTAGGAACTTGGTGGCTAGGAGGATAACAACTATTTGCGACACCCTGGAAAACACCATCATCTTTGAAATAAAATTTTTGTGTGACTTGAAGTACAGAGAGCTCCGGCAGGACATGATGAGCCACGTTTGCACTTCTGCTGCATTCCTTTTAAGGAACAAATAAACTGCTTTTGACAAAATCAGAACTGACCCGAGTGTCTGACCTAGCCACTAAATTTTCTTTTATTCCGCTGGTGGTTTTGAAACGTTAATGGCATTCTTCTTCCCTTAGCATGCTCCTTTGCATTTATTTCATTGCTATAGCTGCTAAAGCAGTAGTGTCTGTTTTTACTAGATTTCCAGGATGATTTCTAGATCCGAAGAAGATTCAGATAACCTGCAAGTAAATGTGTCTGACCTAAAATGAACATGCAGATTTCCACACGTCACCAGCAATATTTTTTTGTTCTTATGAACACCTTCAAAACTATTGCTAGAAATTAGCCCAGCACATTAGACAGGGAGACAGAAAGACAGTAGGAGGATTAAGTCAGGATGTGAAGCATTCAGGAGCAATGGGAATACCAGACTAAGGGTGGTGGTGACCAAAACCTATGCTGTCCCTTGTAAGAGAAACTCTTACATGAAGAAAAACTGCACTGCAGAGAAGATACCTACCTCCTAGGACAGGGCGCAGATGCAGCAGCAACACATCTCTCATGCTACCTTGCCACCCTGGCTTTCAACCAACTCCCAAACCTTCTACTTTTGTTTTGTTAATGTTGAAGTAAAAGGAACTTTTAAATGTGAAGAGGAAGGGAATTTTGAGGAACAGTTTTGGATTTCCATTGTCACTTCTGCCTGCCATCTGCAGAGTGTTCTGTGCACACTTGATGGGTGTGGTGGTCTCCAACCTGAAAAACCTGCAGTGAGAGTCATCCCTCTGGCTGTGTCCTCAGCAATTTCTGATTTTAAGGCATTCATGTAGTTTAGCACCTACAGTAACCAAAACTGCTAGGCAGTTTTGAAATCCTAAGCTCTTATTTTTAATCTTTACAGGAAACATGGTTCATTGTTATTACACTGGTGGGATTTTTGTTACAACTCATTGTGTTGGTAATATCACATGTTAGAAAATTGCATTCTGGCAGGCAACACATATTTATACCAGCCACAATAAAATGAGGCAGATTCCTATTTTAGTGCAAGTATCACAGAAATAATAATGAGCAGGTATATCATCTGTATCCAAAACATTGTTTTCAGAAGCACTTCTACCTTACCCGGTGGCTCCTGTGAAGTCAAGGCAGAGCACTCACTGATGTAGGTGGAAAAGAAGTTTGGCCACTCTCAAGATATTCAGTTAAGGACATGGGTCTGAAGTGCCTGACTTCCAAATAACCAGCCCCAGAGGTCTCTGTGCCTATCTGCAGAGTGTTTGACATATCATGCAAGAACAGCACAACAAATACGGTCAGAAGTCAGATCCTCACACACGCTCAGGATTTATGCTCCTATTTTCTTTTTACTTTATCTTGAGGTGACTTTCCTCTTTTTTTTTTATGTGGTGCAACAGCCTATGCTGAAACAACACTAAAGAAAGAAAATGCTGAGGATGGCCAGGAGTGTGCCTTTGGTCTCTTTTCTGAGGTTTGGCCTCGATATGGTAATTGAAATGAAGGCGACTCCATCTTCTCAAGTCTATCAACTCTTAACTTATCCTGTAGGTAAGCACCACCGCTCTTGCTTTTGTGTCTGTCTTTCTTCAAGATGCAGATAAGTAGAGAAGCAAACCAAGTCCTAGAGATGAAACAGGTAGAAAAAACCTGCTTCCTGAAGGCTAAAGATGAAGGTGGTGCTGAGCTTTTCTTCACTTTCAAGATTTTTGTGCCTCTAGACAAGCCCAGAAGTGGATCTTTAAACACTGGATGAACATTAACATCAAAACCAAAGGCAGGTAAAGGCTTTAGATGACAACTAAGTGAGATCCAGGATTAAAATTCTGCATATACGAATACCAATATTTATGGCCAGCACTGACAACGCCCAGACTGGACTACCTCTAGAGTCTCATGAAGAATAGGAAATAAGAAATGCCCAGCTGACCCCAAGCAATGGTCTATTTGGCCAAGTATTCTGCCCCAACAGCAGCAGCAGCCCTGGCCTCTAATCCATTCTCTGCAGTCACTGGATTAGAGATGCCATTTATTCCCTTTATCATTATAGCTGTTTGTCCACAAATTTGTCCACTTTTTCTTTGAACCATCTGAAGCTATCTGTCTCTACAAGCTTGTCCAGAACTTACTTCTGTCTTTTTTAAACAGATCTCCTACTAGTCTTACTGAGTGCCTGCACAACTGGCTAATGAAAGAGCTGCTCTAACCTCATCTGCCATCTTCATGATTTTATACTCCTGGAGCACTTTCCCTCCTCACCAACCTTTTCCTCTACAAGAGTTTCAGCTCCAGTCTTTCCTCATGAGGCCGATGCTTCCTCCCCATAATGATTGCAGTTGTCTTCCCTGCACCTCCTTCTCTGTTTTATAAAGACTCCTAGAAATTATTTGAGCTCAAATTTGGAAATCTGGGGACGTACAACAAATTTGTAGGCATCATCACATTTTCATGTTCTGTTTTCTCCAGTTATCCATGCCTCGCAGCTGTCATTTGTCAGCCAGGTACAAATAAATACAGCACCCTCTAGAGTTAGCCAGCTCCACTCTGGCTCTCCAAAGGGTGTTAACACACTGATGGCTTTGTCATCTTCAGGAGGTGTTCCCTACTTAAAAACATCTAAAAGCTAAAACTTTTCAGAGCATTTGGAAGGTATGAGTTTTTCTTACACACAGTTTGATTCAGGATGTCCTTCTCCTTGTTTTTGCTCAGGAGCTGGTCCTCTCACCAGTGACGTGGTAGGTTTAAAAAGTGTCCCATTTGTCTGAGGCAAGAAAGGGTATCCTTTCACCCTGTGCAGAACTGTGCTGTAGACACTCATTCATTAAAAGTAACTGAATAAAACTTCAAGGATACTTGCAAAACTAAATACCTAATCAGCAACTGTACTTCCAGTATTTGAGCTGTTCTTTCATGGTTCGTCAGTACAAAACAAAATGTAGCTAAGTTACTCTGACTTGCTGCTTAACAGCTCTGCATACATTAATGATTGCACTTACTAAAAGCCTTAAATTGGTACCAGTTTGATGGAAACTGTGAAGCCTATAGTCATTGTTTCTGACAGTATTATGTGTTTCAAGTTGTTGTACCACTTAGTGCCTTGTTTCCTCACGTAATAGTTTTATGTTGGAAAGGCTGTTTTGTTAAAGACATTTTTACTGTATGGGCTCAGAAGAGCATTACAGTTTCTCTGGGTGAACTGATCACATGAGGGAGGGGAAGCAGGTCAATTCAGCTTCCCAATTCAAGGAAGGTGTTTTATCCTCTACATATGGTGAATGTAAATTTTATTGAAAGCCCTGAATTAACTGCAGGCTCCTGCTGAAGCTATACAAATAGTGTCATACGTGCCCTGGAAAGAGAGGCTTCATTGTTTGTCTTCTGGTAGCACTCTGTTTTCTGGAGCCTAGAAGACAATTACTTCCTTGCAAACACAAGCAGATTAAATAAGCCACATTTTGTCCTTTTTGCCATATGCCCCTTGCTTACTTTATTTTAAGCTGCATGACTAAGCTTTACTATCTGACATGTGAAGGTGGGACATGCTGTTTTTCTGCTCAGCTCCTTGAGGCTTGTAATGAATCCGAAGAAGCAGAACTGATCTGCAAAGGGGTGAGTCAGAAAATCAGTAACTGTACAATAATTACTTGCTGTGCCAAATAGCAGGACTTGGATCGTAACATAACAAAATCTCCTCAAGGAAGTTTCATGATAGAGGAGAAATATATATTTCTTTCCTCTAAAAAAAGCTGGTGGCCCTGATTCTGATCCTAATGCAGCCACGTCAGTGGCTTTACCTGGTATCTACAGAAATCTATTTTGCGGGTAACTCTCAGAGCAGAGGAGGAAGGGAGGGAGATAGGGGTGCTTACACTTCAATCCCAGAGTCACCTTTAAAAAGTAACATCCCTTTTCCCCAAAGCTTTCCTGCAGGACAGAGGCCCTCACAAGGGGCAATGGGGAAAGGCAAGTCTCAGGTACCAATACCATGCAGGGAGACGGCAGGGGCAAAGCAGTCTCCTGCGGTATGGGGGATGCGCTGCCTGGCAGGAGCTCCTGCACCCCCGGCGCTGGGAGCTGGGGTGGAGGGCTGATGGGAGGTGAGTGGTGAGCCCCTCATCACAGTGGGAAGGGCTGCCACCTCGCCAGTGGAGCAATGTGTTAAAGCCTCTCTCCAGCCTTGAGCCAGCAGGGAGCCTCGTTATTCCTCTAAAAATGGGCTGACAACTCAGGACTAAAGCTTTGTCCTGTGGAGAACGTTGGCTTCTGTTAAAGGTCAGTGCAACCTTTGTGTCTCTTCTTTAAAGAGCAAAACAGCCATGGGTAATTCTGGTTTTGTACCTTTCCGTTCCAGCAGCCAGGACAGCAGGGCCAGGATGGCAAAGATGACTCCTCTGTAGTGAGTGGGTATCACAGCTTGATAGGGATCATCCACCCTCTGTGGGGGAGAGCATCCTGGAGCCATGCCCTTTGCATCTTCTCCACTCCATCATGTACACAGCACTCTGCATAGTGTGCACATACACCTTCCTAGCATGATGTCCATGCCATTCTTAACTGTACGTCTCATGGGCTACATTTTGTGGCAATCACACAAGAAGAAGGCTGGAAGATGGAGAACGGGGTTAAGAAAGGCTTGCAACTGGTAGAGATGCAATTCCTCGATGTGTAGGAGGAAAATCTGCACCCAGCCAACAGGCTGGGTATGTGTGTATAGTCTTTCTAGGTTTCGTCTCTAGTCTTAAGAGGGCCAGGCAGCTCGTGAGGGTGATTCCATGCTTAAGTGGACTGAAATGACCTTGGAGCTGCTTCCTTTGGTGACAGAGGAAGTACAGAGAGGTACAGTCTGTATGTTAGGTGCTTAACGACAGACTGAATCCAGGGCTCTACCTGAACGGTGATGACAGCTTACTAGGTGAGCAGGAAAATCATAGCAGAGGAGATAGGGCTTTACATGGGCTTTACATGATTTGAGCCTTGAGCTCATCTGTGTAACAGGGGCCCTGGGTGCTCAGTAAAGACAGAAAGGTACCAGCTCCATGGTACATTTTTTCCATTTATTCTAGCCACTGACTTAAATCCTTCAGTTTTGTGTATCCATTGATGCTGTAAAACAGTACTGTGCTTAATATATTAGGACAGATTTCCAGGTATGTCTGTTTTAATACACAAGAGAAATTGCTCTAGAAATTATGTGCACTGTTAAAATGTTATTATTAAAAACAAGTTTAGGAATTGTCGTATTATACTACTTTCTCAGTCTCGTGCCTATCAGAGGAACACCATCTAGGACACTTCAGAGAGAAGCTATTCACTACAAAACTATGAAAAGATCTTAAAGTTTTCTATATTTTATTACCTTTTGATACAGGAAGATTTGTTTATATCTTGGGAGGCCAATGTGTACTATGATAGTCGCTCTGATGGTGCGTGGGATCTTAGGGCTCTGAGGTTTAACATCTCTACAAGCCAACACAGATAAGAGCAATCTGAGAAGACTCTGCTGTCACACAAGGAACCTAGAATAACAAAACCCAGGCAGAGCAAATACAGAGTTTCTGCCTTTGTTTGAAGTGCTGAAGAAGTACAGGTCAGAGCTATAAACAGGGAAGGGAGGAAGGAAAAAAACATTTCTGTCATTCTTTCAGGAGTTGTTGCTACTCAGATAAACTTGAGTAACTAGAAAGCTCTGTGCAATTTTTCTTTTGTCTAGGCACATGGGCTCTTACTATGTAGGTCAAAGACCTTTAATATCCAGCAGCAAAACAGGAATCCTGTGGGATTAGCAATTGTATTCAGATAATACTTTTGCCTTTTCCCTCCCTTTTCTAATTCATGGTAGTCTGCTTTACAAAGCACTATACAAACATACTGGACATGGCATAGAGTCTGACAGCCCCTGCTCATACAGAGCAAACCTCCTTAACCAGGTTTCCAGGTCTCAGATAAATCCTTCCTATGCTTCCCCATTGCCATGTTTCACCACCCTCAACCTCACGCAGAGTCCTCACGTGAAGGATGCTAAAACCAGTGGTAGTCCAATGTATATCCTTTTCTAACACTTACATATAAGGCATAGCTGTGTCTTTGTGTTACGCTGCTCTCTCTAAAGAGAGCTTACATATGGAGAGAAACCACCCTCCCGTATCTTTATAATGATGGGAAACTGCTCTGCTCTCTTATTACATGCCACACCCAGCCTGTGTCTGAAACCTTCTTCCATGCTGTGACTGACGCACCAGATTACATGAGCACCCAGCTTCAGAAGGAAGCGATCAGTGAGAATGATAGAAAATAATGCAAAGTTTCCTGTGGACAAGTCTAGATAGTTTTTGTTTAAAACTCAAGAGTTATAGATTTCTAATTTATAACACTTATGAAATGGAAGAATTTTATTTTTAAGTGCCTGTTTTTAAGCAATTGAATTACTTGCTTCTACAACAGACATCCAATGATCTTTTTTTTGCATTGTTACGCTGCATTTATGCATCCCCTCCCCAGCGAGGCACAGAGATGACAATGTTCTTTAAGAACCGGGTTTCCTGGGGAAGATGAGTGCATCTCAGCAGCTGAGTTTACCGTCACTACCCATCGCCCCAGGCATTCTAACACCACCACAAAGTCTGGGAAATGGGTCCTGTGTTAGGAACTAAACTGAGGTTTGGAAGCCAGCTGTCTTTACATTCTGGGCTTTAGGGTAGCAGGATAGTGCTTACATAGCTGCTGTTCCAGTGTTGCAACTAAAATTATGCTCTCCTGAATGAATTGCTGAGCCAGTGAGCTAATGATCTGAACTCAAAGTCAAATAAAATTCCTTGCCAGCAACAGTCAAAGTCAAGAAGAAATATGTTTTCACAATGTGTTATTCCATACTGATGAACAATCCATCAACCCTTTGTTACACTCCTTTCCAGAATGCCCCCCAAAACCTGATATACTTGGAAGAATTTGCAGAAAAAAAGGTCCTAGCTTTTGCGCAATCAAAGCATTATCCCAAAACACCTTCAGTTTTAACCTTTCCCAATTACAGCTGTGTAGTATTGCATGGAGAGAAGGCACTAATAAGCAGGGCCAGACCATTTAGGTTTATAAAGGTCAATGCCATCACCTTGAATCGTCCCCAGGAGACCACAAGGAATTGCTGTGGTTTGTGGCACAGTGGTGTTAAATGTTCCTTGCCTTTTATAAGTGGGATAGCTCATGCTTTTAAATTCCCTCCAGGAATAGCTGCAAGTAGAACATGTTGCAGTTGTCTCATCTCAGAGTAACATGGATAAGCGGAAGAGGATTCATACACAAAACAAAAGGTTATGCTCGCGTGAAAAAAGCACAGAGACAGAAATACAATTTTCAGCACAAATTCCTTCTCAGGCATCCAGTTTCTCAGGTACTACAAGTCTAATCTAGATGACTTAAGACCCCTGAAGTCCTGCAAACCTGATGCTGGATAATACTTTTATACCACTGATTAATAGTGCAGATAAAATTCTGGGTGACTTCTGTTTTGACCACAGCATTCTCACCGAAGCCTGGTTGTTCATGAATTGGGTCGTTTGTTCACATGGAGTTAGCCATAATAGGGACATTGAGAGGCGCACCTTCTCCACACTGCAGACACTGTAATCCTATCTCCTAACTAACCTCTGCAGTCGCCCCGTGTTCGTTTGAATGAGGAGTAAAACAGAGTGAAGCTTTGAGCTGACCTCTCCACAGAGACCTTCAAATGGATAAATCTACTGACCTTTGAGCTTTTGCAGTATAAAAAAGCAGCAAAGCCACTTCAAAGCAAGTTCCAGCTAGTACTACAAAGAACCACTGGCTTGTCAAAAATACTTTAAGATCAGCTAAGTCTGACATTTCCAGTAAAATCATGTTGGACATGTTTTACTCATGTTTTTACTCAATGTTATGCAGAGCTCCCTGACCAACAAAACTGATGCAGTTTTTGACCCCTGTCCAGACACATAACCCCCCAATAATCTCTATCCCCCACCCCAGAAAAGAGATTTGATGACAACAGCTATTTAGATTGCAACTATTGACATTCAATCACATGGGCGGAGGCCTCACCAGACCCTCTGTGAGTCCACTTGTCTCCCTGCCTCCAGGGACAGTGGCAACCCTCAGGGCCAACGCAAAAGCTGTGACGTGAAGCCTTCCAGAAAGAGGCAAAATCCAAACTTCACACCTAGATGTTGCTGTCCTCTTCCTGAAGAGGTACGCATGGTGTCCAAATACAAACAATGAAGCCATTCGGATGGTGAAGCAGAGTATTCACAGCAAGAAAAACTCAGTTGCACTTGTGCTGGTGTCAGATCTTATGATCTAATCTATTTGATTTGAAAAACATTTGTGCCACATTTGACTTGTGCTGCATAGCCAATATGCTAATAGGTCCCTCTCCCTACCTCCTCCCCCAACTTTCCCCACACATCCTTGAACTAAGACTTCACAACTTTGTTGTTCCTTAGATGGTCACACTTTGCCATGAGCATAAGATGTTCACACCAGGAATTTTAGCTTCCTTCCTCCTGTGGCATCCTGTATGACTCATCTATAAACCAGCATGACAGCTGAGCAAAATCAGGGGAAAAGGCCTTTAAAAGCCCTTGTGTCCACAGCAAGGGAGAAAAGATCTCCATAATTACCCACCAGGTTCTCCATAGAGAAAGTGATGACCACACATCTGCCTTCAGATTTCTCAGGCTACCAGCTTTTTAGGGCATTTACACCTTTGCTGAATTTTATCCAGAGAGCAAGGTATTAGGTATGACGGAAACAAAGGAATTACATTTGTCCCAGCATAACAAGCATATCACAAAACTACTAGGATGGTTAATAAAGTAGGATTCTTATCATGCTACCATACCATGTGAAAATCTCTAATACTGCAGGAATCTCAGGAATTCTCAGTATGAAATCAGCATGGTCAAGCAGGTGTTTCTCATGACACTTTGACTAAGCCTGGTATCATCTGGGCATTTAGTCACTTCAGATTGGCTAGGGATTGACTATAAAATTTTCCACTTAATTCTTCCTTGCATTCTTTTCTTTAATAAACTTTTTTCATGGGCTGATATAAACTAAACTTGTGACACTGATCTGAACATGAGTCAAGTACTAAATAAGATGAATGAAACTCCTTTTTGTTTTCTCACTGTTATAAAACAAAAGTCCAGCTGTTCTCTAATCTTTCCTTACCTTTACTGTCTGGTAAGTAATATGTGACATTGGAGAAAGTCTTCATAAACTCATGCAAACTTTATTCACATAACAAAATGCCTGATATCCAATGATTTAATCGGTATTTTATCAAACCAAAAAAATCCTTATATTTAATATAGATGCTTACCTTTAGACACTTTTCCCTGCCCATCCCTCTGAGGCGACGTGAGATTGAGATGTCCATTAAAAATGCACCAGACCTTCACACAGAGTGGAACTGACATCCTGTTGCAAGCAGGACATTAGCTCGGATAATTGATGCTGAGAATCCCCAAGACGAATTTAGCACTCTGGGTGTAGAATTCATGATTACTCCCTGGATAAGGAGCAATACCTTCCTGAAAATGGACAATACTTAATACAGTTATGAAGCAAAAAACCTCAAAAAAAAATCAAGGAAAGCAAGGGTTAATACCATTGGGAATAGCCTATTAAATGGCGGGGGGGAGGAATTAAAGAGCAAAGCCGTTCTTAATTAAAAGAGTAGAACAGAGAGAGGGAGAGAAGATGGAGTTAGAGAAACTGGAGATGCTAAAGCCACTATATAGGTGAGTGAGGAATCCATCAAGACTTATAAGCATGAGGCTATTGTACTGGAGAGGCCTATATTGCCTTGAAAGTACCTTATAAGGTTAATAGAGGTCAAAAGAAAGCATAAGCAGTCCTCAGTAATTTTTTAAAGAGATCAAACCAAAGCTCGGTGTTCATTTTCTACAGTTTCCCTGTACAGTGAATATTAGTTTAGTCAGGTATTTCCACAAACACCTTTCATGGACCACAAAAGACATCTTTATTCTCGCGCCTGCCTGCGAAGCAGAGCCCGTGCATTCCTGCACAGATAACGCCTGGTGGGGTCAACACCATTTTGATTTCCATACTCAGAGTCAAACCACGCTCCTGCAGCTGTCACATACACCTGAGCAAATCAGTGCTCTTGTTGGTGAAATGGTGTGTCTTATTATCCACTCCCAAAATCGCTTAATCACAGCAAGCATGATGCAACTTGATAGGTGTCTCAAGACAGGCTTTTTGCACATCTTTAAGATGTGGTACACAACGGTGGTTGAAAGAGACTATGTCAATAGTTTTTTAGCCACCAAGAAATAACCATTTTTTAATTGCATACGATTTATTTTTTAGAACTAGTTGAGCAAAAACAGACTCTCATAGCAGGTCTTTCGTTGTAAAACAAGCAGCAAGCTATAGGCATGGAGATATATAGATATATATATATATATGTTCCATTTAGGTTAATGAGTGAGAAGCATGTAAAAGCCAAATTGAAATTTACAGTCAATCCAAAACATAGCTGAGAAAACAAAATGCTGAGGAAACACTGACTAACCTAAGCTTATGACAAACTAAATTCAGGGCAAATTCAGTAATGGTAGGCTAATGCAGTTACTCCTTATAGTACTGTGTAA
This sequence comes from Balaeniceps rex, assembly GCA_013401315.1. NCBI lineage: Eukaryota > Metazoa > Chordata > Aves > Pelecaniformes > Balaenicipitidae > Balaeniceps > Balaeniceps rex. Next base: position 118,255 of record VYZW01031328.1, on the reverse strand, counting down.
CCTAAACTAAGATACAAGGCTCATGCAGAAGGAGAGAGGTAAGCCAAAAACTGCACAAATATTCAAGTAATACTTCTGGAAGGTGTTGATTTTGAGGAGCAGTAGGAAGCCAGGTGAGAAAGTAGAAAGTACTGGAAACATGAAAAACTCAGTATGTTAGGAAGAGAAACAGGAGGGTGCAAAGCCACCAAAGCAGAGAAAAGAAGAATGGGATGGTGAGGGGATGCTTTGGTTTTAATCTAAAGTTAGAGACCTACAAAGACAGGTTGCATCTCAGGTAGCTTCTTGCACTGAAGGAGGCAGAGGTGGGCATGGATCATGGTAAATGTCACCCCTGAGCCCTCAAACTGGAATTTGGCTTGTTTCTACTTTCCTATTCCCAGAAATTTTTCTTTCTCCTGTTCCACAGCTTTGCTTTCCACCACATTATTCTCCTTAATACTCCAGACACGAAGCAAAGCTTTTTGGTAAAGTGAGGTAAAACATAAAGGCATTGCCTGCAGTGCCTGTTCAGCAAACTGATCACCAGGTCTACTATCCCAACCTGTTGTTTCCTTTGCTAGGAGCCGTGAGCCCTGCTGGAATTAACCCCTTGTAATATTGTAAGCAATGCAATAGCACTCCAAAAAGCAGATGGAACATATAATATTCATAAAAGATTTTACAGGCATTCCCACATCCCTCACAGAGGGAATCAAAGAAAGAGTTGAAGGAGAAAGAGACTAAACAGCATGGGTAAACAACACATCCTTAGATCACGGAAACGGCAGGGAGGATATAAAAAGGTAGCAGATGGATGTTTATTCTACCCTCTAACAGCAGCGTGCAGCCAGACTAAGGCTGAACTATTTCTTTGCATTCTGGCCAAGGATTCACACCTCTCTGCACAGCAGAGGATGGCAGCAGCATGGGTGTAGGCAGAAGAACTTGCCGTTTCTCAAAAATCAGGGTTAGCCTTTGCATTAATTAAGGCATCAGGCTCCACTATCATCCTCCATCCTTATTACTATCCTTGGATTTTATGCTATATTTAAAATCATGCCATTTCAGAATCCTGTATGAATAAATATGAATGTCAAGACCTGTGTGCATCTCTTATGCACACAAGACAGTACAGTACATCACGTACTCACAGAATCTTATTAAATTTCTCTGAGACACATAATCCTGTGAACCTCATTCTGTAAACACAGGCAGCAGTTGTACTTCATTTCTCCCCTCTATCCTTCACAATCTCCCCTCAACTATCTCCTCCCTCTCAGTCACTAACCGAGAACGGAGCAGAAACTAAGCACCCATGTATGTGGATAGGGTACCTGAAGACGTGTATTAGGAAAAGAAGAAAAGCTTGATCAGAGAGGAAAAATAGTGCATTGAGCTCTTGCCAGTTACTTAAAGGTCTCTGAGTATTATAAATGAATGCAGAAGACTGAAAGCAACATAAGAGGTCCTATTTAGGTTGAGTGTCTTGTATTTTTAGGGATTCTTTTGAATAATTATTTTATCTATAGTTATTTTATCAGTGAGCTTAAAATTAAATGGCAAAGTATTTCATTTGATTAATTATCCTTCACAGTCATCCTGTCAGCAACTGTAGGACCAATTTGGGACAGTTCTGCCATTGGACGATTCCCAGCAGTAGGTACAGGACCGTACAAGAGCAACCTCTGCAACCCCACGGGTGAAACAGGGCTACCCAGGCAGAGGAGAGTTTGAAAGGAAAACTTTGCCCCTGGTAAGTTTTGCAATGGCCAGTCATGCCTCGATCATTTACATTGGTCTTTACATTTCGTAGGGAAGACTGGTACCGTAAATGCAGTTTGTGGAAGAGAGGCTGCAGCAGCCCAGCTCAGAGCCCCCAGCAGAGACGCACACTCCCGAGGGAGCAGGTCTCGAGTCTTTGGTGGTGAGTGAGAAAACCTTCAAAGTCAGAGCATCCTCCCCTGCTTGACAGATACTGAGTAAACAGAGAAAAAAAAATCAGCAGGCTAAGCTTGTTTTATTATCAGCTCAAACCTGATACATGACAGGGATTTAGGCCAAGTTTGGCTAGGCATTCAGGCACATGTTTAAACTTAAAGACAGGCATTGTCCTGTTATAAGAAGTGACACTATCAGTCTTGAAGTAAGGTACGTGCTTCTGTATCACAGAGAATAGGGAAAGTAACCTCAACCTACCTCTCCGTGGGAGCCACACTTGAATTCTCCACATGAGAGCGTTCACTTGCAGTTATTTGCAGAACATGAGCTTTGCTCTTTTGAGGGAGATGATGATAATTGGGATTATAACAGCTCAGAACCAGATCCTGACATTTCGCAGCTCAGGCTGATCATTCTAATTGTTATTGATTAATAATGAATATGGTGCATTTGTACCCAAGAGGGATGGGAGAAAAAAGGCCCGCATTTTTTCTGCAGGGATGTGTGATCTGCTGCCCCACAATATGCAACTCCTCCAGCACATGGTTACAGGGTAAGGAAAATCAAAAGACATTCTTTTTATTAGTTAGCAGTAATGACCTTTTATTTTTGATTATTTGTGCATTAACAGCATGGAATGGAGATCTGCTATGTAAGGAAGTTATTATTTGCTAATTTGCAGCTTTTAAAATACACAGCACACTATCTATTATGTATCATGCATTACAATTACAACAACAGTTTAATTAATCACCAGCACCCTGTTTTGTATCAGTCTGCTGCTGAATTCTGGGTAATGGCGTTGTTTACCATTTAGCAAGTAGCAACATTTCACTCTGTTTCACTACATTAAACTGCTCAAATAAAGCAAACGGATATTGGAAAGAGTTGGCCATCTGCCTTTATTTTCTTTTACTTTTGTTAAGGAAAGGGAAAAAAAATAAACCCCACCACAGCCTCTGAAAGGAGAAAGAGCACAGCCATGAAACTGATAGTGACAAAAAACACCCTTTTTTATCAGGTCAAAATCTCATCTAAATGCAGTTCTGATGAATGGTAAAAAGCTTGCTTTGTGGATTTGGAGTGGGTCTCAAGACCAGCAATGAAGTCTAATGATTATTTAATGGTGCCGCACTTGAAGCAGGATTATGTGAGACTCTCTCCCCCGTTAAGAGTTTGATGAATAGGTTTTGTGACAGCCATTTAGGAATAAACAAGAATTCATCAGTCTGCATAAGAAGAAGCCAGTTTATAGATTAAGTTTCTTGAGGTAATTCATGAGGTCAGTCCCATTTAGATGTAGACTATTAGGGCTCAGCTTTTGAGAGTGGCCATACAAGGGAGTTACTCCAAATGGACCCCGTTAATACAAAGCCCCCTTTCAGAGGGAAGCCTGAAATTTTTATGACCCTGCTGCTAGGAAGCACATCAACTTGTCACTGTGAAGATCTGCTGGGGCAAGACCTCATCACTCTATTAAAGAGCTCTGTGACCCTATTGATTTGAAGTATTTAAAGCAGGGGTGAAGTTCAAAGCAATTTCTTTTCTATACTATTACTCAGCCTCTCTGTGTCTTGGCTCTAAAACATCTGCTGTCAGTTCCTCTCTGGTGTCTGACTCTGGAATCTGTCACTGGAGAACAGAGTAGTTTTATTTAGAATAAATTGGATTCCTTTTCAGTTTTCAGCATTTCGTATTGTGATCAATGGTTTACACTCCTTCATGTGCCAGGAGACTTAACTGCCACTGTATCCTTTCATGTCTCTTTAGAGCAGGACTCAGCTGGAGCTTGCTCCTGAGGCTCTGTAATCGAATCTTTCCATTCTAACAGGTAAGCAGCCACCAGTTTTTCTAATTGGCCAATCAATAAAAATAATAAACTTTCACTTTCAGAAAAGGGGGAAAAAAAAAAAGGAGAGGGGAAAAAAAAAATCCCAGAATGTCACTCTGGAAACAAAACCCTAACAGGATCTTTTATGCTTATTTGCTCAGAGAGAAAAAAAAGACACTGAGTAAACAACTCCATTATTTTTAAATGTCAGCAAGTAAACCTCATAGCTGGTTCTCGGAGGTGCTTGTTCAGAACAATAAAGGCTCCTCTACTTCTCTGCAGAAGCTGCAGGCACCAGGGCACCTTCTCAACGCTTACTAATACATCAGATCGGGTGTATTTATTACCAATGTGGTTTCTGACACCAGGGTAGTTATTAAAGGCTGTATGGAGCATGAGATTAATATTCAGTTTGATGATGTCAGACAAAACAATTGAGATAAAAGAATGAGCAATGGGGTGGAAATGGTAATGAAATGGTTACAAAATATTTAAGATAATGATGCATAGCAACAGAAAGAAATTAGGTAGGGTTTTTGCGTGGAAGATAATTATGTACAGGATTACACAGAGCGAACCTATCTGTTATCTTCATCAAGGGAACTAACTTCTGATGTCGTGAAAAATGCACCTTCTTTCGGGGGCTGCCGTGTCAAATCGCTATCATGTTCTTACCCTACCTATACTGTTTAGACACATTTTATCACATATTCTAACAAATTGCATAATATAACTGAGATAAAAGGGGTATATTTTAGCAGACAGAAACGTGCCCATTGTTTTCAGCTGATTTGTACTGATTTACATTGCCTACGAATCTGCCCCATAACATACGTTGTCATCATTTTATTAATACTGTTGTTTTACACAAAGCTCCTTTTAAAATTGAATGTGTTTCTGGGGGGAATGAATTATGTTTATTGCAAGATGGCAACTGCATGGTTTATTCAGCAGTATCTTTAAGAATCTAGAAGTCTGAAGACAGATGTACCTATTGCTTGTCAATCAAAATACATGTCCTTTGCAGCTTTGTATTTTCTTTAGTCAGCGAGGAAATCATGTTACTGCTGTCTGAGGTCAAAAGTAAATGCACCAGCAGAATCCCTGCCTGAGAATTTTCAACAAAGAAGGCACCAAAGATGAGGAAGGAAGATAATAGTTTGTATTCTGCTCCTCTGAGGGAGCGGGCGATAAACAAAATTCTAAGCCATTTCTTCTATCTTTCATTTTAAAAAAAATGGAGCTGGTAGAAGTCACTGGCAACAGAACACCATTACAAGCTGATATCATCTTGAGTTCATGCTGCTGAATATGTTGGCATTTACGGCACATTCTCCCAGGGCACATTTCAAAATGAAACTGAAACTTGATGGACCAACTGTACTCCATTAAAAAAAATTATAAAAAGGCTATTTTTTTTTCTCCCAGCCTAAAGAAATGGAGAGTTTCAAAACACTGTTTTCTGCCATATAAATCTACATGTTGAAGGTCAGTCCAAAGGCAACAAATCAAAGCATTTTTTTCTCATCTTTTATTTTAGATTATGAATGATGCAAGAATTTATAGAGCGTGCAAATTTATTACCGTGTTAATAGGCCCCCCTGTTTATATCCGGCAACATATGTTATATCCAGAATCACTAGGAAGCAGCAGCATTTTTAGGGATGGAGGGGGAGGCAATTAAAGAATTAGGCCTAATTACCGTGAAAAATCTCTGGAAGAAACATACAGAAATCTTTTGCAGAAGAAAAGCAAAGAGAACACAGGGAAATATTCTTTAACATGACCACTGTTGTAAACTGTATTTCTAATCCATGCATTCATAACCAAAAGGCAAACACAATCTCAACTCAATAGTTCTTCTCATGTAAATAAATGAAAAGAAACAGAGAAACAATTCATGCCTGTGTAGAAATTTTCTCTCTCTTAGGGTCTTCATGGGCATCTTGTTTCTAACAGCTGAACATGTACTGAACCAAACACTCACTAGACAGCAACCGGTATCCTGTTTAACATAGGCTTCAGCCCCAGCGTGGTGGCAGAATCACTTTGCAGTCACTGGTAAAGGGACAAGAGAAGAAAAGTAGAAATGGCTGCAGGAGAGGTGACTGCACTTCACCCAGGGACTTATTCAAAGGCTGCATGACAGCAGTTTGATAGAAAATGTAGAAAATCACAGAATCACAGAATCATTAAGGCTGGAAAAGACCTCTAAGTCCAACTGTAAACCCAACACCACCATGCCTACTAAAATGTCTCATTTAAAGTGTTTCTTGCAGGCATGTAAAACTGGACTTGCAGAATGTTTACCTTTTAGCAAACAAACAAGCAAGCAAGTCAAAACCTGGCACTCTTACAAGTGAAAACCAAGGTGTTTTGGGAAAAATTAGATACATGTCCCACCCCTTTATGCTTCTGTTCTTCTGTATGGGCCAGGCTCGCAGCTGACCTCACCTGCACAGTGTATTCTCCTGAAACGGGGGAAAGATGTTAGGTGGTATGAGAAGTGCAGAGTCAGAGTACAAGCATGAGGTAGCCAAAGGTCTGGCTGTGTAAGGCATCACAGTGAAATTTCATAATCAAAATGTTAGGAATTTCAATTTCTTTGGGGAAAAAACCTAACAATTTTTCGTGAGGAAACATTATGACCAGCTCTACAATTTTCTGTTCCTATTACAAGATGGAAATGAGATGCAGGAAGCAGAGTAGCTTCAGACTGTAGGACCAACCACAAATATTGGGCTTTTAGCATTGGCTGCTATGACGAGAAAGCAGGTCACTGGAAGATGTTTGCTGTAACGGGAAAAATGTATGGGGGCAAAAAGGCTAAGCTTTGCTAAAAGTATTCCATAATTCAGTAACTCTTTAAATACAGAAATCACTGTCTGAATTTAGCTTCGGTAAACCTAGGTATGACAGCGGGGGTCTACCAAGGAAGAATTTGTTCATGGGTGGTTGGGTCCATGGGTCTCCACAGGCAGATCCTGAACCCACCTCAATGGGCAGGTAGATAACAGGTATGTCAACCTCACTTCAGCAAGGGCTGCTCATATCAGAGTGACTTCATGGGCCCAGGCTCTTAAGTTGTTTTATATCCTAAATATTGATCTCCTTTATCTGTTTGTTGCCATATTCATCTTTGTCTTTAATCATTCTTCCTCTACAGGTGGAATCATTTTTCCAATGCCTGCGTATTACGAGCTTTGCCACCAACAGAGATAATATCTCCCCGTTCTAGGTTGTTTAGTGCGAATCCTTCCCATCTTGAAGTATTATTAATCATGTTGTCATCACTTAAATAAATAATAATCAGCAACAATTATTTCTATTTTCACAAAACCACTAAAATAATAAAAAGCAAAGCTGATATTAATTATTAATAAATATGAAGGGGACATGTGTTTTGTTGAGATTGAATTTCTGGTTTTCATCTGTATTACAGTGTCATCTAGAGGTGCTAGATAAGATGAGGGTATCTGTGTTTTAGGTGCTGTAGAAACTCCAGCTTAAATGACCCAGCGAGACAAAGAAGAAGCAGGTATGAAGGGGACAGGCAGAGCCAGGGCTAGAAACCAGACCTGCCTCTGTTCGGCTCTCCATGGTCATGCAGAAGTGTGGCTTGGCAAGAGGAGGGCTCGTACAGACTTACTCCACCGTGTCTTTCCTCCTATCCATCCGTGTCAGCCCGTCTGGGGGACAGAGGATGCAAACCTGGCCCCAGCCCAGCCAGGACAGTGAGCAGCCACACCACTGACGGCCCTTCAGCACCTCTCCCTCCTCCCATGTTTCCAGCGTGGCCTTGTCTTGTCCCTGTTTTGAAGATGTATCTTTTCCCTCCACTGTTCCTCTGCACCCCAGGAACTGAGCTATATGGTGGAGGAGCCACACCTTCCCTTAGCATAGACCGAGTCATTTTCCATCTGTTTTCCTATAGACATGAAGTTTTTCCAATTGCAGCGTGTGTATGTCTGTATCTGTCTGTGCATGTGTTTCCCTCCTATTCTTTGCTAGCAATTTCTAAAACTATTTGCCACATTCAACTGCATTTAGCAGAGAGGCTGAGGTTTGAAGACATTACATTTCTAGAAGGCTTTTGAAGAAGAAACATCACCCTAACTTTACTCAGGAGGCAGGAGGCAGCTGAGATAACCTTCAGCTCAGGGTCTGCCAAGGCACATGTGAGTTGCCCAGCCCAACATGTAAGGGATGAACAAATGAGATGGAGGAGGGGAATGCAGGACACTGGAGTGGTGGAGGATTTAGGGGGTGCAAATGTCTAGGCAACCACTTCCTTCAGTCCTGCTACTCAGAGAGTGATATGTTTTATGGGGGACCTGAATGATTGGTATGTGTTATGTCCAAATGCAGCTGGATACCTTACAAGTCGCTGCTCGTAAAAAGATACAAAAGAAAATAGAGAGGGAATGCAGCCTCCATGCTCCTGAAAGACAACTCCTGCACTGCCCCCCCACAATGTGGAAGCAGAAGATGATGCACAACCAATGGCTTCAGACTGCTCCTCAGCAGCAGGGAGCATAGCCTGGGAAAAGTGAGTGACTTTACCCTTTGGTGACATCCAGCCTGAGTGTGATGAAGAGGGCAGAGCCCAGGCTCTGCTGTCTTAATCAGAGAGGGAAGGGTCTGGTGCACAGCCGGTTCCCCTGATGTAGGGCAAGAGTTCTCCAAGGTGCCTCTGTGTAGCCTAAGCCTGTGCGGCTCATCTAGCAACCTGTGCTGTGATCACTGATGGATCCAGGAACATTTATGTCTTTTTGGTGCTGGAGACACTTGAATGATACAGAAAATGCACAAACACCTGCTTAGAAACCTGGCCTCCTTCTTCCACAGGGGTGGAGAAATGCCACCATTTCAGATTTGCCCCATCTGTGGTTCCTGTGGTTTGAAAACACTGGTGCATCTGTAGAAGGAGCAGAGCAAGCTGCTGTAGCACTTGATCTTGTGCATTGATCTCCCAGCAGAAATGAGCCAACATGCCGCCGGCATGTACTAAGTTGGACTCTGTGGTCTGTGATCAACAATAGGTTAATTGGCCAAAAAGGTCTGGGTTGTCTGCGCTGGATTTGTGCCACAGTCGTCACAGGCCAGACTGTACTGACAGGATTTGCAGGTGGTTTGCAATTCAGAACTGCTATTTCCAAATACAAGAGGAAGGTGGCACAATCTTTCCCCACTTTTGCAGAGATGCAGGAATGTTTGCACCATACACATTATCTTACTGAAAAAGGGGCTGGAAATCCACTGGCATGGCAGTACAGATGAAAATGTTATCACATTTACTGCACAGCCTTTCCAGATGCAGTCTGAGGGCATTTCTGTGGACAACAGATGGGGGAGTCAGAGCCAGTCTGAGGAGAAGGGTGGCAGAGAGCGATCCTTGAGATAATTTGGAATAGCATTTGCAGACAAGGCAAATGAATGTCCCACAGCTGGACAAGCTGTTAGAAGTCCTAACAGCGTACCTCATGTTTTTTCTCTCCACAATGTTTTCATAAGATGGGAGATTTGAAGGGAAAAGAAAGACGACTCTATTCTGTACAGTAATAGTAATACATTAGACAGTGATGATATAATGTGATAAATTCTGTTCTCAAGAAATGAAATTCCATACTATGGGTTATTCAGCAAAATCTCCACAAATACAATCCTAATATAAACCTTAAAACTATACATTTATTGGCATGATAGCATATAGTGCCTCACCTTTCCTGAAGTATTATGCTTAGTACTATTTGTTTGCACCAAGCATTATCACTACATATGGCTCCACTTCACATACCTAGTAGATAATAAACACAGACTAAATCACCGATAATAATCACAGATTTGTGTGGACAAACTTGTTATTTTAGGAAAACTAGAAAGTGACTGTCATGGTTTAATCTCAGCCAGCAATTAAGCACCACTCAGCCGCTTGCACACTCTCCCCCGGTGGGATGGGAGAGAGAATCAGGAGAGTAAAAGTGAGAAAACTCGTGGGCTGAGATAAAGACAGTTTAATAGGTAAAGCAAAAGCCACACTCACAAGCAAAGCAAAACAAGGAATTCATTCAGTACGTCCCACTGGCAGGCAGGTGTTCAGACATCTCCAGGAAAGCAGGGCTCCATCGCACATAACGGTTACTTGGGAAGACAAACACCATCACTCCGAACGTCCCCCTCTTCTTTCTTCTTCCCCCAGCTTTATATGCTGAGCATGATGTCATATGGTATGGGACATCCCTTTGGCCAGCTGGGGTCAGCTGTCCTGGCTGTGTCCCCTCCCAGCTCCTTGTGCACCCCCAGCCTACTCGCTGGTGGGGTGGGGAGAGAAGCAGAAAAGGCCTTGACTCTGTGTAAGCACTGCTCAGCAGCAACGAAAACATCCCTGTGTTATCAACACTGTTTTCAGCATAAATCCATAACATAGCCCCATACTAGCTACTGTGAAGAAAATTAACTCTATCCCAGCCAAAACCAGCAGTGAGTAAAGTACCTTTCATTTGATGGAAATTTTTTGTTGTGCAAGAAGAGGGCAACTGCCTCCTGAGCAGTTATACCCATAACCAGGCACTTTTATAGCTTGAGAAAGCTGTGCTTAACACTCAGTTATATGGCTTGAAATTTTCATTTTGGGTGAGGATAAGTATCTTAGTTTTCAGTGATAACATTGTGAATATTAATTTGTTGGGTTGAGCCCCATATCTATCTATTTTTGCTGATATTTTACAAATGCATTGCTCTCACCCTTCAGCTCTTCTACCTCCTCAGCTCCATCCCTTCTCTTGATTCCTGTGCCTAAAGCCACACCAGCACTTCCCTCTAGCTGCTGCCACTGCTCCCTCCACACATTGCATCAATTGCTTCTTGGGGAAAATCTTACAAGTAAGACGGTGTGACTTTCCTTCTCCTTTCTCCTACTTCTTTTCCTTTCACAGTACATGGTAGGCTTCTCTCTTACCTGCAGTTCTCCTCCAGACCTTCCACTTGCTGGAAAAACATCATCTCCTCACCTGCTCTCCATTGCATCTATTACCTGTCCCATCCTTCATTTTCTTGTGAAAACGTGAACTTTCCACCTGCTGCCTCTTTGGTCTCTTTCATCGTGCATGTTTATAGGATAATATTTTTCTCTCTTTTACTAAAAAAAAAAGTTTGCCTCCTTCACCACCACTCCATCTATCCATCTCTAAACTTACTTGATGCACAATGTGCTACTGCTCTCCAGAGAGCCCCTCCTCCATTTCCAAAGTCATCTCTCTTCACTGGCTTATACCATTTGCTCTTGATGAACTGTTCCCAGTGAAAATCTTGAACAACCTTTTCCAAACCACCCTCATCCTTTTTGTCAGCCACCTTTGTGAATGAAGCCTTTTCCGGGATAATGTGACCACACTCGGAAATGACAAGAAACCATGTGTCTTTCATTAGCACAGCAGGGCCTGAGCTGGTAAGATGGGCCAGCAGAGATGGTGAAGATTTGCCAAAGGCTGGCCTTAAAGGTCTTGAAACCTTTTCTTTCTTTAACTTCCTCAGCTCTGTTCATACAACATATTCTTTAGAAGCTCTGTGTTACTTGCCTTCCAGGTTTCAGAGCAGCAGAGGCAGGTGATAAGTCACACTCAGGCCACCTTACCTTCCCTTTTTCCTCTAAACTCACTTCTGTTTCTCTGCCTTTCTATTCAGAACTCCTACCATCTGTGCAAATTATAGTCCTGATCTGTTTCTATGATGCACCCTTGTGAGGAGTCACAACCAAGGAAGATAAAACATAGGTTTTCATTTCCCCTGTCCAAAGTCCTCCTCACAGCCTTCTTTATCCTACCAGTCATTCACATGCATAATCCAGTTATGATGTTTGGCTCAGCTTTCCTCTAGACACCAACATCTGGGCTATGTTTAAGGCCTACAGAGTCTTCCTGCAGAACATCTTTCAGACAGAGCTGTAGCAATCCCAACAAATTTGTAAAGCTGTTGCTCAGACCATGATAAAGCTTTTGGTATTTTCACTGGTCTTGAGAAATGCAATATTATATCAACCCAAAATGCTGCTGCAAGGTTATCTTCTCATCCCACTGCCTTGAAAACATCACCTCTCTCTCTACATCTCCCCTTCTGATCAGCAGGTAATGCCAGCCTGCACTGTACACTTACTAGACTATCAAACAGGACCCGCCAAACCTTTTATGGTGCCAGAGTCGAGGTTTTTGGGGGGGTAGGATGAAGGCTGAGGGATATCTCTCTATTAAGCACTAGATACATGCATTGTTCTCCTTCAAAATCTTGTCTTGTAATGCTTCTAGCAAAAAATCCTCACCATAAGAAGGTGCTGGGGCTAAGCTCACAAGTTAATGGCCTTCATTACTACTTTAAGGACTTAAATGCAAAATGTGGATCCTTAAAAATTTTTCCTTAACCCCAGAAGATCCAGAATTTCCCTGCTTTTTGAGTTCCCTCCATAAAGCAATTCCCCAGGTGCTTGGGGAAATTGCCCCCACTGGTCATAACTCTGTGTTATCACAACAGAGCTGAGTAGAGTAGGGTGTGCCTCATGCCAGAGTCCACTGGGATGCTCCCGCCTGTCAGACCTGTGAAGTGCTGTGACCATCACAAAGACAAACCACAAAAAGGAGCTGGTGGTAGTTTACTTTCTTTGAACCAAAAAGCACAGTCAATGAACTTGGGATACAGAAGACCCAGCGTAAAAGCTCCACTTCACCTAAGATATTCTAAGTAAACTATCTTTTTTTCTGTAAAAATGTAAACTTTGTCCATCTACGACCTAATGAATAGTCGGTAGGGTCATGCGAGTAAAACAGTTGTAACAGAAAAAGCTAAGGAAGTGCCACTATGGGATACCATATGGCTTAATGATTCAAGGGGTGTCTGATGATTTAAGCCTGGAAAAGGAGTATGAATATAGTTGCCTAACAGTTCAGGTAAGGCTGGATGTAGATGGTGATTTCCAAACTAAGTTGTTCACCACATCAGCAAATATGAAGTTCATCTATGAAACCATGTATTTCACCTTTGTAGTGGTTTTAATAAAAAATTGAATTATATTGGAGATTAGAACAGAAAGGTCAATGGGAGTATATTCAGAGGTATAGAAAGGAGAAATATGTAATCCCACATTACTGTTGTAAGGCTAATAATAACATGAAGGGCTGAGGTAAAAACCTCCCTAACAAGTAAGGCACTAATCCTAGAGGTAGTTACTGTTATTGGTCTCTTTGCTTCTCTCTCTAAGCTTCTCATTCCCAAAGCACCTTCTGCTCTCATAGGTGCTGCCTGCAGCCAAAAAGGCTTTCTGGTGGACCCACAGCTGGTCGTGTAATTTCATTATCAGAGTAGATTCAATTCATTGTGTCTCATTTCTGTTTACATACTGTCTATAAACGACCGATGAGACTTTGGAAGGTTCTTGCTAGCTGTAGGGATTTGTGGGATAATAATTTCAAATTAATGCTTGGCTTGGAGCTGATTTTCATATACTCAAGAGCAAGATTTTCATTCTTTGTATCTGGTCTGTTCTAGTTGAACAGGGAGGCACAGGGAGGGTTTCTGTTGCCTGACTGGATGAGCTTAATCTTTGAGTAGGCTTTTAGGACAAAGTCTTGCCATGGATGAGTTGGAAGTTCATGTGTATGCTATAGTCTTCACTCAAAGTGTGTGTCTTTTTTAGGCAAGAGTTTCTTCCAGTAAAATCATAGTCAAGAATATCTGCAGAAAAATAAATACAAAAGGATTGCAGTGAAGTTATTTTTACGAAAGTTTCAAAAAATTACTGTATTTTTTCCTCTCCACTCTTGAAAGATGATTTAATCAGGTTTCTGATATCCCCACTAGTGTTACACTGCTACAGATACAGCAGAAGCACCAAAAGCAGTGACAGAGATGCACGCAGAAGCAGCAGCAGACAGGCTTAAGTGTTTAACGTGGACCTCAATTTTAAAGGGGCCTTTAAATAGTAAGAAGACGCATCTTATAGAGGCAGTGTTCTTATGTGAACATTTGCCATATTTATCCAACATCCATTTCTGTAAGGGGCCTAATAATAGCAGAGGGTTAAATATTGAAACTACATATATTTGTGTACCTTAGCTAATGCTAATACTATATTTAATCAGTGATAAAATGTATTTTTAAACTTACTTTACTATGATTCTTTTAACTTCTCTCTGCATGCTGGTTCTCCTCTGAGCATCTTTGTTTCTACTGTTACACATCAATCTGGATCGGGCATGTGCTTTTGAAGCAAATTGCCCTCATTTACCGCACTTGCTTTGCATTGCAGCACTATCTCGGATGATGTGAACGGGCTTATTCGCACATTAAACTGAGCTGTAAGATGAGCTCTAGAAGAGCATTTTAATGCTACTAGCAGGCTTTCAGTCCGCAAAACCAGACAAGAGCTATTCTAGGGCAAAACAGCTGAAAAGTGTATACTGTGGACACAGGGTGAGCATCACCAGTTTCCCTCTGCAAGCCCTCTCCCTTTGGGCCACACTTGTTAGTGAGTGGGGAAAGCCCAGGAGAGAGCAGATGCCCCCTGGGGTGCAAGACCCCAAATCGCTGCAGAAACACCTGAGTAAAGAGATGAAATGAGATAAAACACGCAGGTGATGTCACACTCAGACTTAATTTGCCCCGCAAACAATGTGTTTTAAAATACTGTTTAAATTATCAGATATCTAATAGCCTTGACTATTGTTGATGAGGTCCCATGATGTGCCTAAAGAGGACCAGTGGTGCAGAATAGCGGTGGGAGGACATAGATGCACCCGAACCACCCGCTGCTGAGGATGTGCAGGTTAACTCCCCTTAGGCAGGCTGCAGAAAATAGGCTCAGTCATTTGCAGGGTTTGGCCAATCCTTCCAAAATATTTTGCAGGTATGTGTTGATGTTTCTCACTAGTTGTTTTGTATGCTCAGCTCTCCATCCTGGGAAGTCTGAGTTTATTAGACATCCATTATAATTGACACATTGTTGCAATAGGGGTGAATAGATGCATTAGACAGATGATCTTAATTGGCTTTCATCCAAAAGAATTAAAATAAAAAGACAGCTGAATTTCATTCACATTTTCAATTAGTAAAACTTCCTTTCATTATTATAATGCCTGCTGAAACAGCAGCCACATCAGGGTGACAAATCCCGTTATCATGCTTTCTGCAATTGTCTTCCAAAAAGGCGTCTATTGAAAGCATTGTCTGAGCGTGTGTATAATGCTGACAATCAAGCTCCACTCGGAAAGCTGGGGGAGGGTGTCTGACTGTGATCTATATAGAAATGCATTTCTTTCCCGTGCTGCTGGCTCTTCAGTGCTGTGTGCTTGCACTGGGGCAATGTGCTCTGACAGGCTATGCGTACTAACAAGATCAATCACTGAGCATTAGTGGAATTCTCATGCTTTCCACCTATTTTTCTTCCCTTTCTTTATTGAGCGTGATCCTCTGCAGGTGTTATTTGTTTGTTAGACTGTTACATAGCAAATGTGGAAATAATTTTTTTTTAGGGAGTAGATAACAGCTGAACTCATATTGCAGACAATGGTCTCACACTGAAGTACTAGGCAAAAAGAATGTGAAAATAATTCTTTAGGCATTAGAGGAAGAAATAAATGGCTTCTTGGGGCTGGGGAGCAAACAAAGGGGTATTAGGGTGTTGGTTTTTTAAATCCTTTTTGAGCAGCTAACCAATCTAATGCACTTGTAATGGCATCCCAGATTCGTAGCTTAGCCAACTCACCTAACTTAACCAGACAAAATGATATTATTTATTAGTTCCATATGTGACACTGAAGAGAAACATGTGGATAACCAAGAAAATCAGTTCATCGGGGACTTGTGTTATCCAGTTTCCTTTCATTGAGTTATATGCCAAGAGCCAAATGTATTGCCTGAGGGTTGTTTTCCTTTTATTTATTTAACTATTTACTTATTGAATTGTTCCAACTTACATAATTTCCTACATCATCTAACTTTGGACAGTCATGTTCTCATATATCATCCCACCTGAAACTACACATATGGATCACAACCATCACATTAGGGGACGATGTTCAGTTTTCCACATGTAGAAGCTGGGATCCACTAATTTCAAACATCCTAACAAGATATAGTCGGTCAATGCCAGAAAACCAGTTAACAGACTGAAAACCTGGCACTCTGATGCCACAGGATTTCTGCAAGTGACAGTCCTTGCACAGGTGAGGGGCATTAACACCTCTGCTAAATTCTACTTTATCTTTACATGAGGATCTCAAAGATCTAATCTTTTGAAACTGTCTGGTTCGTGGATTCTTCAGGATTTTGGATACCACTGCCCCTGCAACTTTGTCTGCATAAAGTCAGCCAGTGAGAATTTCATGGGTAGTACCCATGGTTTCACTGTGCCATACCAGTACCAGTTTCAGTTACAGCATGAGCATGATGGATGTCAGTGATGCTTTATGGACAGGCAGAGAAAATTATATGCATCAGTTTAAAGGCTTGGTCCTAAATTATATTCTTCTGTACTAGAAACATAACCCCTGCCCATGCTTCAAAAGCCCCTAGGGGCAGGTGAGCTGACCATTACTCTCCTGGGAGCTGGCTTTTCTCCTCAGTGTAAAAGTACTGCTATAGAGAGATCAGGCTCTGGAGGAAGGAAGGAAGGCTGCAAGGCAGCAGAGAAAGCCAGCAAGTCAAGAGACCTTCTTTTCAACTACCTGCCTCCTCTGCAGTCTTGCAGTTCCCAGTGTCAACATCCATGTTCCCCTAGTTATCATTATTACATACATTTTCACAGCAGTAATTCCCGGAGCATCTGTGAGACTTTTCAGCCCACTTCCCATTCTCCTTCGCAACACCTTCTTTGAAAAGATGAGCTCCAAGCAAAACGGGAGGAATCCTAATTACCATCCATGGTGAAAAGCCAGAAGAGAAAAAAAGATTGGTAGGAAGAGTGGCATCTTGCAGGGGTGGCAAGAACCAGGCTTGGTTCAACCTCCCACAGAAAAGCAGCTCTATTTCTGTTGGTCCCCCTCAGACATGCTGTCCCTGCACGTCAGGTCAACACTCCCCTCACTGACTCCCGCGTCCATCAGAGATAAGGCACCTTGCAGCAGGCTCCTGCTATCTCAAGTTATGCGGAGGAGTATTTCCCCAGGAAGACTCCTTCCAATGACATTTCTGATCAGCAAGTTTGCTGTCACCTAATTTTGAGAGCTCTACCGGGACATGTCATTCATTTTCATAAAGTATTGTGAGTTCTTCAGTTGGAAGATGCTAAGTAAATGCAGTTATTGCCTGGAGAAATTAACTCCACATTGTTTTCAAATTAATGCAGTTGGTACTTTTTCTTTCCTCAGATTTTTTGTTCTTTGTCTCACATGGCTATAAAAATCCAACACAACTGGGCCCTACCAGGCTGGGAGAGTTCCTCGCTCCCAGTCCTACCAGGTTTTTTTTCCACTTTTTTATCTGGCTGGCCGTCTCCAAAGGATTAATTAAGCATTAATTTAATATCTGTCAGCATTTCCGTTAGGTAAAACCAAGACAATTTTGCTCTTGGTCAGGTTTCTGGTAAGGAAGAAAATGTGTTTATTTTTTAATGATGCACTGGAGCTCCCAAAGTTGCTGTAAAGCATTCTTTATAAAGTGTGAAATGTAAAAACAAAAGAATAAACCAAAGCCTAAAACTAAAACCACTAAGAAATAATGATGAAAAGGGAAGAACGCAAACCATTTCTCATCCTTCCTACTAGAGATGCATTTTATAGCTAATGCATTTAATGAGTCAACATTGACTTATATTGCCTGAAAGCTCACTGAATTATTGAGTATCTGTGGCACGGATTATATGGAAAAATAGTTTGAAATGGCTTTTTCCTCTGTGCAAATTTAATTTTATTTATATTCAGCTACAGTTATTTTCTGAGGTTGTTATTAGACGAGTTCATCTTTCCTGTATATTTTAAAGAGCTAATGTGGTTTAGTAAAAAATAGAATTTTTACAGAAGCTTTAGAAGCTCTGGGGTTTGAAAAACACCTGAGGAAAGCTTAACTGAAAGAAGGACAAAAGAATAAATCAACAACAACAACATTTCTCTAAGACATATGTCTACTAATTTACCCTGAATAAAGCATCTGCCATATACTGGGCTTTTTTTCAGATGGATAAATATTGACTTGGTTTGATTTTTTTTATGTCCTCTGAATAAATAATAACAATCTGAATATTTAATTTTTTCCCTTGGGTAATGGGAGGGCACACTGCTGGTGAAAGAGATGAAGAGGGAGATGCTCCAGGCGCAGGTACAGTGCATCCTTCACTGCAGACCTCCTTATTAGATTTTCAACTTCCAGTCTTAGGTGGTAGATTGATTTGGCAGAGATTAGATAGCAGGTAGAAAGGAAAGCTGTCTTGTTAACCATTTCCCATATGATGACTTAACATTGACTTGGCACTGTTCTTTAGTGCCCTGCAAACAGACAGTTTTCCAAAAGGGATGGTGTCTGCAGCTCATATGCAGAGCTTTCTGATAGCTCAGCTTCGCAGACATTTCTCTGAAAACCTGGCCATGGATGACACAGCAGCGGGAGCCATATTAGCAATACTATGCTTGTCAAACACAGCTTTGAGAAATATTATTTATAGGGCTGGCTAGTAAACAAACCCATTTTGTGAAAAATGTTCAAGTTTCAGAATGTGATTTTGGTCCACATCAGAATGAAAATGAGAGCTGTCAAACTTTTTTTTTTTTTGTGAAGGGAAATAAAGATCCTGGGGACTAGCCAATAACTGGATTGTCAGGATGTGCTCCTGGGACATGGAAACACCAGAACTCAGTCTGTGTTTATTCTGAGTCTGCAAAACACTCTTGATCCAGAAAAAAAAAAAAAAACAAAACATTTTCTCATGAAAAAAACATGTCATCAACACTTTTGCTACCAACTTCAGTTATTAACCACCTAGAGTCCATCTAGTCCAAACAGCTAACCTCTATACCATGCACTGCAGTTCTCCACTGTTCCTGCCTGGTTAGTTAAACCTTTCATCTTTGTTCCTGCTAATCCATCTGGTGCTTCTTAAGTGAACCAGAGTTACTAAACAATGAGATTTGCCGCCACAGCCAGACACATCCATCACCCCCCTTTTAACTGTACTGTCTTCTAGGGCTGTACGCCCCAAGCTGCATGTGCCTCGTGGTGGGCAAAGCAGAAGACTCTGGCTCTTGGGTGCAGCCCTGAAAAATGATAACACATATGTTAACATGTCTCTCATTCTCCAGGAAGACTTGGTTTCACTGGACCACAGCCTAAACAAATGCAATTTGGAGCAGAAAATCTGTATGTATCTGATTACTCGGTCTCTATCTTTCAAACCATGTTCTTGTCCTCTGCGGTCAATTCCTGAAAAGAAATACTCATTTGCTTAGCTTTCATACTCTTAAATCAGTGAAGCTGCTCTCATCCATCAAGCTAGTCCAGTGCACTTTGCAGAATAAAGGCCTTATGTTGTAAATTCCTTTCTAAAATGTCATTCCATTTGGGGAGTGATTACGTATGGTAGAGATATTTCCCGTTCTGAGAGTATGACACAGTGGAGCCTTAATTCCTCTGGTCATCACCACAGTGCAAATAATGGGGCAGCAGCAGCGAAGACCCAGAGCTGCTGCTGTTGTAATAGCAAATTCATCTGCATAAAAAGTGCTGACAGAAACGGCGCAGTCACAGCACAAGTGAAATATTAAAAAACCTAAACTTTCATTAGCAGGAATTAATTTGCACAGTCTTGCCAGGCCTATTGTACATGCTTATGAGTTGTGTAAATAAATATCACTATCCCTCTGCTGTAGCTGGGGAGCTTGGTATAATTTAGAGATGAACCTGTGGTTGTGGGAAGCACTGGGAAGAGGGTCCCACACGCTCTGCTCCCCGACCCGTGCTCTGAGCACCACAGCATGCTGCCACCCTATAAAGCATGAAATGAGACTGTTAGACAGCCTGGCAGTGCAATGTATGAAGCGGGATGTCCTAGCTCAGGGCACAGTGACCAGCTAGCAGATATGATAAGACAAATTTCAAGAAACGGAGGAAAATGCATACCAAGTAGGTGGCTGTGCCATACTTAAAAATACCTTCTCTCAGGAAGGTGTTAAAAGTTAATCCTTCAACAAAATGCTCCCTTTAAAGGAGCTAGGAAGAGCTTGTGCATAAGTTTGTGAGGGGAAGACCTTGCAGGGCTGCTGCAGAGGGTTAGAAGGAGCAAGCAAGGACTTGGGAGACACAGGGAGCCACCCTTACCCTTTCACTCTTCTTCACAGCAGAGGAAGGAGCCACGTTGCTTTAAAACACACTCATAAGGAGCCACACTCACTCCTGCAGTATTCACAGCCTTATCACCAGTCAGGACATTAAGACCCATTATCCCAGTGACCAGAGGTCTCTCTCTTCGGCAGCAACACAGGGGCGAGAAGCAGAGGCAAGGTCCAGGAGCTCTCATCTCCCTGCACAGGTCCTTTTCTCCTGTAGCTGCTGCTCATGCACCTGAATGCCAGGAGGGCTTTGGCTATTTAACCCACACATTGCCGACCACACAGGCAGACCAGCACGGGCCTTGGCAGGCGCTAGGGTCTTGCCCACCCTCCCCAAGCCCGTCCTTGAAGGTTGGCAACAATTGGTGTTCAGCTTGGTATTGCTGGCATGGGGCAGCTGGCAGGAACTCAGCAATGTAGTTTAAAGCTTCTTTTAAACCATTCACCTTCTACATGGGCACCAACAAATGCAGTGCTGGAGGGCTCATGTCAGGTCTCCATTTTATTTCCACAAGGCCACTGTGAAGGCACAGGCTTATGCAAAGTCCCAGGCTCACTGAGCCTTTTGGAGAGGTGGTCGGACTAAAGGCTCAAGTAAGGTCACCATGAGCTGCTGACGGATCAAGCTGTTTGTGCAGGCACGTCTCAAGGTCTAATGGGACCTTTGATCTGAAGACCTCATTGTGGAAAAGCACCTAAACTGTTTCACAGATAAAGGTCTAGTCTAGAAATGGAGAGCCTCTCTTCAAAAGAATACTGTATTTCTGGGGCACTATTCACCTCTATTTCTGTCTGATTTAGCTGGTTTTGTTTGCTTTAGGTTGTGGCGGCTTTTCATAATGTCTTACCTCACTCTCCCCATGGCTGAACTTTAAACAGAGAGTGGTGATATATACTTGACACAATAAACACGCTCCTACACCAAAACCATGTGCTGAAGGAGGCTCTGAGTCATTCTGAATTTCCCTAAAATTGCACAGTGAACAAAACTCGACATATGATTTTACACTATATTTGTATAATATTGCTGTTTTAGGAGAAATACAGTTAAAAAATACTTTCATACGAATAACCCTCATTTAAGAATTTATCTACTTTTTTTAATTAAGACAACACTGCTTTACAAATGGCTAGAGGAGTCCTGTTGAATGTGATGTTACCTCCCCAGTACTCACTTTTGGGCTGCCAATGCTGTGTTGCCTGCCTTCCTCCTTTCCATCAACCAGCGTACACATCTTGGTGGAAGAACAAAGTTTCCTGCTCCGAGCCAGCCCTTGCTGCTTCCGAACAGCATCAGCTAGTAGACAGCCAGACACTGACCCACCACGCTGAAGCACCAAGGAGAGAGGGACAGGAATTAGCAATACAAATCCAGCTGGATCACTGAAAGTATCTGAATGGTGACTCTTGTTTTTAAGACTATTCTGGAATCTATTATAAGGTAGGCAATCATTTCTAAAATGTTTTGTAAACACCACATACTTGATTTTCTAAAGTATTTAATGTTGCATTTGATCTTTTTAATGATTGTTTCTCCAGTCATCTCATTGTATTTGTTACTATACATCATTTTTCAAAAAGAAGACACCAAAATAGTTGCAGTGCTTTAAAAACAAATGAAGGAATGGCCTTTGCTATAGCAGAAAATACAGACAGTAATTATGTGTACACCACACTGCCCAAAAACTCATTGTGTCTGGGACAGATAAAGATCCACATTTCAAGCGTAAGTGACAACAGGCAGCCCTTTTTGCATCCATACAATAAGGGACTCATAATGTTAGCAAAAAAATAGTAGCTGTTATTAATAGGCACCATGGTTCACCAACTGGCAAGACTATTTAGGCCCTGCTACCCTAAGGTGGTTGCAACGCTGCCACTTCCCGAAGACAGCACGCATGACAAGCTATTAGTCAGAAGTGGATCAAATTGATTCTTTATATAAATTGATGTATTAAATGCTGGAGTAATACTGAGTGAGGATAGATTGCATTGCTGCTTTTGCCTTGGTTTTGTTGTTATCAGGATTAATTAAGACTATGTTAAACCCTCTGCATTTCCCCTGGTTTCCCTATCGCCAGTTGATAACCATTTTACTGAAGCATATTTGGTTGTGCTGTTCTTTTTTTCTAAAGAGCATGATGATGCTCTTTTATTAGCATAAGCACTCAAACTGTGTCCAATGTCTTAAAGCAATTTATACAACTCGTAATCACTTGAGAATTTTATTCTGAAATTAATGCTATAAGAGTTTTGATTAATTCACTAATTTCAAGATTTCTACTTTAAATACTTCAACACTGTGCATTAGTAATCTTTGTCATCCATGGTATATAGTGCATGTGACACTCATGAAATCTAAACACTGAAATGCATCCACAGTTTAATCTAACACCCAGCAGCAGCAACGGTGATGGAAATGACACGAGGTCCTACAGCATTCAGAGATGATTCTTAGTCTAGCATCCTGTGAAGATGCTGTGAAACTTATCAGTCACCGACTCCAGTCCCACTCAAAAAGTAACTAAATACACCGGAAATTTACTCCAGTCAGACAAACATTAACTTTACTGTGCAGTATAGGTCCCATACAAATCCAAAAAATGTCACACCCTTCTGTTCCACTCTCTCCTTTGACCAGGACTAGTCAGCTAAAAGTTGGTGGATGCTCTTTGGTTTCACTACAGGGCATGGTGAGGGCAGACACCAGTATTTAACAGCACTTACCAGGTGCCTCCGCGCCTCCTGTTTCACCCTTGGCAGCGGCAGGTGTCCTTTCGGCCTCAGTTTCCCAAGTTCAGGGAATGTGATGTGAAATGCTGAGTGGTATCACAACCTGACTGAGGTTTTCTGGCTTGTTATTTGCAATCATCCCAACAGGTGTCAACATTCCTCACATGGGGACTGCTCTGCAGCACAGTGAATGCAGTGGAAAGGCCTATAAGGATATTTTGTTCTTGCTCCAGCTATAGCACACAGCCCTTCTGGGGAAATGGGAAATGTATGGGATAAACCTCTCAAACACTAGAGATGATCTCGGTTTTTCAGCTATGAGAACACCATGGATGCCAAATGAATACAAGCCACACAACATTCATGGCTGACATGCTGTTTAAAGGTGAGTTTTGTGGCCTACAGATCATGCAGAATAGACCTAGGACAAATATGATGTCTCCTTCCACTTTTCTGCCATGAATTTTCCAGGTGTGCATCTCAGGGTTTGTGTTTTGCCCATTAGAGCACATACCCGTTTGGTACGTGGATGGCAAAGGGCCGAGGGGCAGAGTTAAAATTCTGCCTCTACAATCTGTGATCTCAAGAGATACATTTGAAACAACTCAAAGACCTCCAAAAGCACCCAAGAATGTAGGAAATAAAAACTGTACAGCAGTAGTCATAAAAGACAGCATATGTGGTTTAACTGAATTTGTCTGGAGTCCAATTAAGCAATAAGACATGATAGGGCGTGTCGTATTACTGGGCCATTAATGCAAGTCTCTGGAGCATTGTAAGGCACAAGGCCAAAGAGAAGTGCCTTAATGGCCCAGTAATACATGCCTCGTCATGTGCCATTGTTTTGGGGGTATGATAATGTTGGTCTTTTGAAAAAAAAGAACAAGAAAACATACTTGAAAAATTTGGAAACTAAAATCAAGTTTTTGGGTGAGGGCTAAGCAGAAAGGATGAGCTGCACCCTACATGCCATAAATTCAAGGTAGGAGATGTGGGAAGGAAGACTTCGTTGGTTGCCTGGAGCTTCTTGTTACACTTCAGACATCTCACTGATGAGCGGGTAGGGATCATTTCTTAACCTCTGACTGAGTTCACCTGGCTTTTGGATGAAACAATTTCCATTTTAGGTGGAAAATCAAAGGCAATTTACAGTGCTGAAATATTTTTCAAAAAAATAGGTGGAAATATGTTAAAGAGCATTTGAAAAAATTAGGCTTCCTTTAATCACCACATCCAGATAACATACTAGTGTTTTCAAATTGCTGGCCAAGAAAATCAAGGCATTGACTGTCATTTCTTGTATGGGATACTGGAAGGATTGTAGAGGATTACCGGAAACCTCATGTTAGAGCAATAGCCAAATAATCTGGTTAGCGTGACATCAAAACCCAGGCAAATTAATGGACCAGCAAATGAGGGGTCCAATCAATACAGGTTTAAATGATGATAATAAATAATTATGTCAATCAATATGGTTTCATGGAAAATACATCTTGTCAAATTCATTTAATCATGTTTTTGATGAAATTGCTATATATGTTGATAAAAGTGGCTGCATTGACTTAATATATTTACACTGAATGCACTTCAGCTTAGTACCACAAGAATATTCTGATTAAAAATTAGCATCATACAACATCAATATTTCAAATACTAAATGGATTAAAAACTGACTATATGACAGAATTCAGAAAAACACTGTTAATGGGAATTTCTGTCTGATTTAGAGGGCCTACAGTGGGATCTCAAAGGTGATGAGTGCAATGATGTGATTCAATATTGTTATAAATATGTTGGGGGAAATAATAGAAAGTTTTTAGACAGGTAAATAAATACTGCTGAGGAGAATTAATAAACAAACTAGAGAATAAAACAAACTAGAACACTTGGTTAAACTGAAATAAACTGAACATCATGTACTTTAATAAAGTCAGAAATACCTAAAACTTCCAGAGAATGCCCTGAATGCCTTCACTCAATCTTCCAGGTATGCACAGAAACATCTAAGCTGAGTGCCAAACAAAAAGACAAAATAGAGCAATATCTAAGGCCCCAAAGGAGTCTATTTTATTTTGCTTTTACCTAGATTTTATGACAAACTTGAACTTCCTCCCTGTCTGCCCACTAAAGGTAGTTTCCTAAATTGTTCGAGCATGTCCAATGATACTTGCAAACAGGAGAGGGTGTTTACACCCTTTATGGGCACCTTTCTACAGCAAAATGCCTCTTTTGCACATACTGACTTTATATAAAACAACTTTTATTTTCACAACTGATGTGGGCTGGTTTTGACCCATATTATTAACCTCAGTTCTTCCCTTTTTTCCCAGTACTGGTCTCCCCTTACCTTCTTCAGTACGAAGACAGGGACTGAAACCAACACAGAAAGTGGGAAAAGCAGGCACTGTTGTGCTGAGGGTAAAAGGGTAAAATGTGACCAAAGCAAGGTCATCTCCTCCACTGCAAAACCTTTAGCTGACACTCCCCTTTTTTTCTGTGAAAACCACGAATGGGTGCCTTGTATGATATATCATCATGTGATGGTGTTTGAGCTAGTGTTAATGAAAAAGTCCTACACCCATCTTAGAGCAATGGTCTGGTTGGGGTAATGAGCTCACATCTAAGTCTGGGGAGGCAACAGGGTTTGGAGTGACATGTTCAACACAATCTAGAACAGATGAGCTCATTGTTCTATCAACTTCAAAACAATTAAATACTAAATCCTCAGTATTTCCAGCCTTATGGAAAAAAGATTATTGTGAAGTCAGTCTCCAGTGTCTTCCTCTCTTAATCTAATCAACATAATACATTTTTGACTAAAGCTTGTCTCTCTATATCACTTATCATAACCAGAAGGCACAGAGGGATCAGTCGACCAGATGAGACCTGGATGGTGACACTCACACATTTTGGAGTCTGATGCCAGCTGAGTTTTGTCAGTTGATTCTACCTCACAAAGGACATAATGTGTTTTTTCAAAGGCCCTGTGATTTGGTATTGCTCTTGGTTTAAGATGAGTGCAACAGGTAGGTTCTGATTTCTGGAACAGAAGGTTTTTTCTTAGATTACTGACATCTAGCTGTAAGGAAATCAATAAAAAAAACATTTCTTACAGTCATGTTCAGAGACACATTCTCACAAGATGTATCTTTCTTTAATTTTGTTTGTTAAAAACATTTCAACATCAGCTCCCTTCTCTGTTCCCAGCAAGCCTTCATTACTCTGGATTGCCTTCTTCTAAGATCCAATTACTGTCTCAGTTTCACTGCAAGGTTTCACTCTCTACAAATGAAATCTGGAGAACAGACTATGACTAAAAAGCAAACACCATTAAGGAGAGATAAATATTAAAAATCATCCTGTACAGATTAGAACTGCAGACATAAAAATACTGAAGTGAGTTTTGGCATAGAAAATGAAAGATAATAAATACATGGGAAATGGAAATGACTTTCACCTGTAAAAGAGAGGGTCAGTGGAAAAAAGATGGAAACTAGAGTCTAACAGAGTGGAGGTCTTTCCCTGCAATGAAGTGCTTACCTGCCATCACGTGTGTATGCAGTACCCAGCACAGCAGCACCGGCTTTCCACCAGCGCTGGTTGAGCTTTCTGCTTCTGGCTTTGGTATCAGTACCTGGAAAAATCAAAGGGCTGTGTTCAAAGACCTCAACGTTATTTTGAGAATTTGTCACTGAAATGAGATTTTGCCTTTTCTACTCTCTCAAGGAACAAAACAGATGGAATAACAGAAGAGAAATATCTTCATCACGTACTTATGGTATTAAATAGATATATACGTATGTATATATATAGACACCCGTGCACATAAAAACATAGACCTTACTATGAGAATAACTGCCTAAACCTGTTAGCATACACCCACAGCCACATGTGCGTGTGAACATGCACACGTTATATAACTTTGGTTATGTAGTTGAAATCACTACATGAATATATTCAATTCAGAACTGTTTCCATGGGAATATCGGGGCTTGCACATCATTGTGAAGAAACATCTGTCCTGATTTGGGATTTCACCAATGTACTTTAGCTTTACTTGCTTAACGTTGGTTGAGATTTTACAGTCAAAAGCCCTCAGGCAAATTAAACTAGCCATGTACACCCTCAGGAAAATGAGACTTTAGTTACATGCCTGATACCAACTGATGCCAACTAGAAGAATTTTATGATATTAATGAATGTCTATAATTAAAGAACTGCTAATTGAAGTGAGTCCACCAGTATATTGGAAATCTCATACTATTTTTTGAACCTGGCTTTCTAATGCAATTGTATTTCAAGATGCCTGAGAATCACTTAGTAAGTGCTTAGCACATTTTCCAAGGATTGAGAAGAGTTCTAGCCATCTTGTTCATTGATTTTGATGGCACAGTAGCAGTTCAAATCCCCAAAAGAGTTGAGAAATTTCTCTCTTAAAAAACTCAGATAAGCTTTTCACTTAAGTCCATATCCTAAAATCTGCACATGATTATGTATTTGCAGGATATGGAGTACTTGTATAGCACACATTTTCTTCCATTCCCAGTTTTGAAGGGCTTTCTAAATGCAGATACAGTTTTAAATATCTCCTTAGGAAATAAGATATCCATTATCTTATAACACAATCCCATTAAGGACAAGTAAGTGCTATGAACGTGTGAGCCGCTTGCATAAATTGCCATGATGCACTGCCAGCTATATCCCATGCTCACGGCAGCAAAGGCCAGTGCTAAGGACCATTAGCAGCACTGCCAGTACTTTCTGTGTACTGTGCACTTTTATGCTGTATTGAGAGCTCCTGCTTGCTGGAATCAGGTGATGTTTTAATATTAAAAGCTCTGATTCTAACTGAAAGAGTATTTCTAGCTCATACAGTGGTAAAAAGGCTGAAAACAGGTCCCAAGAGCAACTTCAAAGTCATCAAAACCTGAAATAAAATAAGGGAAACCCCATTCAAATTCAGTTCCTGATGTACAAAGTATAGGACTGGCTAGTACAGTTCACCTACTTAAAGCCACAGGCTAATAAAAGTTAGACTCCACTGAAGTTTAGGAAAGGGTAGATCAGCAGTCTCAGTACAAAACCAAGTAAATTCATAGCCCTACCAGCTTACTGCTCAAAAGTGAAAATGTTTGTTGTTGCTTTATTTTTTTTTAAGTAGGGAAATGTTGCCTGGTATTTTCAGCTTTTTCAATACCTTATTGAAATGTAGGACTATATAAGGCACCGTGTTAATACACACATAATAGCTAGGTGCCAGCCCACCCTATCACACTGCAGCTAAATATGGACTTTCTTGGGATTTTCTGTTCTGCTTGGCTCACTGAACACACCTGAGGTACTCTGACACCAGCAGAGAAAAATAACCACGGTGCTCCCAAGCTAATACCTGCTCGGGTAAACTCTGAGATCCTTACCTGAATTCAGAGAAAGATCTGCAGCATTTCAGGCTGAGGTCAGCTATGGAGCGGGGCTTGGCAAGGGAACAGCAAGGTGCATATAAGACTGAAAGCGTAATTTTGAGCTGCACTTTAAGCTTTCAGAATAAAGTGTGAAGAAGAATCCCCTCTGCCCATCTCTAATGATAATCAAGATAATGAATTCTGCAATAGCTGCAATTTTAACACTTAGTTAAGGCAATTCTCAAGTAACCTACATGAATTTAACACACAAAAATAATTAAAGATGCTATGGAACAGATGCTGCACAAACAACGGCAATCAAATGATGCACACTTAGCAGACCTTACCTAGCAGTTAGTTTACAGCAGTTCTGAGTAACTGAAAGAGAAAAGCAGACATAATGTATATAATTTCAAGCACAGCACACCTGACCCACACCATTTAGGAAAATTCAATAATTTTAATCCATTTTCATTTTGTTAGACCCTTTCATTCATGGTAGTTTTTACTTTTATGTATGTATATATGCAGACATACATACACACACCCCATACCCTTAGCAGTTTCATCAAAATCTGTTCCAGAAATTATTATTTTGTATTTCAGCTCAGCAGCACACTGGTAAAAAAAAATCCAAATGCAGAGAACTCGAAGTCAGGTTTTAACATGGCTTAGGTGCACTTGCATGTGGAAAAGGCACAACCATGTGCCCATCGAAAGCTCTCATGATTATTCATTCAGACTCATCAACTGTAAGCCAAAAGAGCAATCTGGTGATTTTTATATATAATGTGCAGACTGTTCATAGATCATGTGGCAAATATATATATACAAATTGTTCATATGCTTGCGGGTTCTGGACACTGGCTTACTACCAAGGTATGTTATCAAGGTATGTTCATTTTATGTACTGGCTACCTTCCAGGTACTGCAGCGATAGGCAGCAAATAAGTATTTATAATAATAATAATTAGCCAAAGTTTGAGGTATCTAACCCATTTTCTACCTTGCCTAGGTAAGGACTTAGTTAGCTAGAAAGAAGGCAATGAACTGCTCTAATAATTAGGGGGAATTGTAAATAAAAGAAACAGAAAGCAAAAAGGACAACAAAAGGGAGCTGATTTACATGAAACTTTCAGACTGACTTAATGTGCACAGCTCCCAAGGAAGTTTCAGGGCCAAATTCAGCAGTGACACAAGTGATGGTGTAAGTTAGATATGTGTCAATCACAAAAAGAGTGTCAACCGGGAGAACTGGCAACATACTTTAGTAGCACTTTCATGGGGTGATTTGATGATGGATGGTTGTGTGATCTAAACTGTAATTTATGCACTGTGGCAACTGAAGTGGAGGTTGGCAGCACAGAAAGTAGATGACAAGGGTGAAAAAATAAAACAGGCTTTCACCTTTAGTGACAATATCCCCATCCTTCCAAAAAACGCACTGGGGGTATTCCAGCCTGCTTTTACCAGGACTGAACGTAACCACCACGGAGTCATTCACAGGTGCCAATTATAAATATTTTGCTGATTTACTAAGTGATCTTTGACACTTAACTTCCTGTTCCCCACTGCTTTCACCTGAATTGGCTCAATTGCATTTCAAGGGCAGGGAAATTTAAATTTGAAATTCAAAAATTTAACTAAAATGTTATTATCCTCTCCTTTCCCATTTCACTGACTTCACGACTAACATTGTGTGCAACTACCTGCCCACCACTCAAGGCCATCTCTTGAGGACATATTAAAGATCACAACAACACAGACGGCAGCAGCTCTTTTGTTCTGCAAGGCTCTTGCTGTAAGAGGAATGGCTCTGACGCTGCCTTATGCCAACCTGTTTTAGTTGACATGAGAAGAGATGAATAAGCCAGATCTGTCAGAGCTGAAGAGACAGAGAGCCACCAGTAATTCTCACCATTAGTGATCCTTTGAGGAGTTGCCAAAATTCTCCAGTAAAGCTGCTTTTTGGGCAGTGTATTGGTTTTGCATGACAAGCTTTTGGAAGTGGGGGGGCTACAGGAGCGGCTTCTGCTAGAAGCTGCTAGAAGCTTCCCCCGTGTCTGACAGAGCCAATGCCTGCCAGCTCCAAGACGGACCCACCATGGGCCAAGGCTGAGCCCATCAGTGACAGTGGTAGCACCTGTGGGATAACATATTTAAGAAGGGGGGAGAAACAAAAACAACAGGGCACAACTGCAGCTGGGAGAGGAGTGAGAACATGTGAGAGAAC
Source organism: Balaeniceps rex (assembly GCA_013401315.1). Taxonomy (NCBI): domain Eukaryota; kingdom Metazoa; phylum Chordata; class Aves; order Pelecaniformes; family Balaenicipitidae; genus Balaeniceps; species Balaeniceps rex. The sequence continues at coordinate 87,835 of VYZW01031328.1, read as the reverse complement.
AACCCTGCAGACACCAAGGTCAGTGCAGAAGGAGGGGGAGGAGGTGCCACACGTGCTGGAGCAGAGATTCCCCTGCAGCCTGTGGTGAAGACCATGGTGAGGCAGGCTGTCCTCCTGCAGCCTATGGAGGTTAACGGTGGAGCAGATACCCACCTGCAGCCTGTGGAGGACCCCATGCTGGAGCAGGTGGGTGCCTGAAGGAGGCTGTGACCCTGTGGGAAGCCCGTGCTGGAGCAGGCTCCTGGCACGACCTGTGGACCCGTGGAGAGAGGAGCCCATGCTGGAGCAGGTTTTCTGGCAGGACTTGTGACCCCATGGGGGACCCACGCTGGAGCAGTCTACTCCTGAAGGACTGCACCCTGTGGAAGGGACCCATGCTGGAGCAGTTCATGAAGAACTGCAGCCTGTGGGAAGGACTCACATTGGAGAAATTCATGGAGGACTGTCTCCCATGGGAGAGAACCCACGCTGGAGCAGGGGAAGAGTGTGAGGGGGCCTCCCCCTGAGGAGGAAGGAGCAGTAGAGACGACGTGTGATGAACTGACCACAACCCCCATTCCCTGTCCCCCTGCACTGCTTGGGGGGAGGAGGAAGAGAAAATTGGGAGTGAAGTTGAGCCTGGGAAGAAGGGAGGGGTGAGGGGGAAGGTGTTTTAAGATTTGGTTTTATTTCTCATTATCCTACTCTGATTTGATTGGTAATAAATTAAGTTAATTTCCTCAAGACGAGTCTGTTTTGCCTGTGACTGTGATTGGTGAATGATCTCTCCCTGTCCTTATCTTGACCCACAAGCCTTTCATTATATTTTCTCTCCCCTGTCCAGCTGAGGAGGGGAGTGATAGAGTGGCTTTGGTGGGCACCTGGCATCCAGCTAGGGTCAACCCACCACAGGCAGAAAATTGAATTTTTCATATAAATGGATGTTTTTGTCAAAGGAATATCTATTTTTTTTCTCCCAGTTATTTAAAGTTTTCATTGAAGCACTGTATACTTCAATTTCCAAGGTTTTTTGTTGTTGTTCTTTTTAAATCTCAGGCACAGTATAAATCAGAATCAAAGCAGTTTTGATGCAGAAATGCTGCTGTGATACCTGATTCCTGGTCAGACACTTCATGACCTTATTGACCTGCACAGACTGACTTCCCTAACGAGATCAGGCTTTCCATGATGCACCGTGGCCAGAGCCATCCCCAGGCAGTTCTGCCATGGCTCCAGACAAAGAGAAGCTATGGTGCATCGTGTGGTCTGCTCAGAAAGTCAAGATCTTAAAATAGATGAAGGACTGAGCTATAACCATAACACAAGAGACTGGGATATTTCTGGGGTTTGAAATTGCATAGTTTAGGTTTTTGCTGAAAAGTTTTCTTCAGCAAAAGCCCCTCATTTTTTAACCAGCCCCAAGCCTTCAGTTTTGACACTGATTTCCCTGCATTTTCTCCTCTGTGGGCCTCACCCATCGGCTGGAAACCTGAGCAGGCATTTGGGAGGACAGAGCAATTGTGGCAGGGGATGGAGAATTTGTCTTTTGTTTTCAGTGGGCAAGAACAAAAGGAACAGCATTTTCTGCTTTGCACTATGCATTTTAGCTGACTGTGATGTGATGTGATAGGTGTGCTAACGTTTTGGGTTTTCATCATTTCAGTGCTTTAGTTTTAGTTTCTGGAAAGAGGTGCCTAGGATATCAGACCAAAGGTTTTTTATGTTGTATTTAAATCCATAATAAATAAAATTTAAACTTTAATGTTGCTGCTAAATTGAGCCTTAACTTAGAAAAGCTATTTCTTAAATCAGTCTTTTGCAATGCACAAGTGTACAAGAAACAGTTTGCTCTCACTACCACTCCTGTAAATTCAGATAAATCACTTAATGAACACATAAAATGTACGATTGAGAAATCAAGGTAAAAACATAGAGAATTTACTAAAATAAGAAAATAAAGAGTAAAAATTAATAAAATTAGTCAGGAGCAATCTGACAATGTACAGTGATAGAGAGTTTTTAAAACATTTTAAGGGCATTTTTTAAACATTTTTAACACTGTAATAGGATAAGAGTTTCCTTATATACATTATTAAAATTAAAATAAAAAATTGGGTATGCACATATATAAAGTATCTTTCATCTGAAGATGGAAGATGCTTGGCATGTTTTATGATCTATTTACAGAGAACTAATCAGCAGCAACATCCAAGGTGAAGCTGGGTGATTATTAAGTGCCACCAAGCAATGGCCTGCAAGACTTCAGGACAGCGAGCAAAGGCCTTAGCTGTCCTCGCCACCTTTGGGCAACCAAGTGACAGCCCAAAAGCAATGCTGCATGAGCTTGCCAGACCAGGGACACTCACAGTCTTTCTCAGTGTCCGGATAGAAGATCGTGCTCTTTTCATTTGGAATATTTAATATGCAAAATTCCTTCAAACCATCATTCTAAATTTTCATCTTTGACATACGTTCAGCAAATAGAAAAAATTAAAAAGTAATGAGGAGAGTTCCCAACTGCTTTGAGAAGATTCCACATATGTGCTAATTAGCGATTCTGTCTGAAAATATTCCCTGAAAGCTGTATGGGTAGTGCAGCCTGGGATAAATAATGCAAATGCCCCATGGCACTGTCACAAACACCACAATCAGTGCTGTTTGCGATTTCAGTGAGACTCTCCAAGTTCTGCACCTGAGACTAAAATATTAATGAAGTAAAACTGTAGTAAACAAACCTTCAGTCCCATTCCCACCCGCAGTCAGCACACACACGCTCACGCACCCCGCACCCACCGGCTTTCCTGGCACAGGATAAGAAGTATTTTAGGAAGATGAGAGTTGACTTGTGAATGTTTCCTTTGTACATCAAACTACTCCTTCCCCCAATTGCTACACCAAGTGTCTCTTCATCGCTGGACTAGTGCCTATACAGACCTTTGATGCTAGAAAGGGAGGAGTACTACTGCACGTTGATAATAATACTGGCAGGGTCTCTGCAACATGGTCTCACTGACCAGCACGGATGAAAAGAAAAGCAAACAAGCCAGTGGTTTGCACCCATTTCTCATTCCCCCACCATACAGACACATCAGGATGCTGTACAGCCAGAGCTGGCAGAAAGCTGCTATTGTAGACAACAGGCAAAACACAGACAAGCCAACAGGAAGGTCTGCTCTGCCTTGAGACACGAGCCAGGGAGTGGACTAGCACTCCAGGATGTCCCCAACTTGGCTCCAAGTGTCCATAATGCCACACCATAGGTTCCGGCTGCCCACAAAGACCGTCTGCACTTGTGACAGGTGATGGCAGGGCATGTCGAAGTACACCTCTCTGGTCACGTAAAGGACAGTAAAGATCTAAAGATACCTCTGGCATGCTCTCACCTTGGACAAGCAGGCAAGTTTTCAGGTCTGAGTTGTCCTTTAATATATACTTTCATTTACTACAAAACCCAAATCCATCCTGGAAAGTGTCACCCGTCTCTAGAAACACAAATTCCACTGACTTTCACTGCAAATCAAAAAGGTGCCTAAGCAGTAGCATCTGACTATCTAGCTGCATAGTGGGCTGTCACTGACTTCTGAAAAGGTTAAGTCTTTAATCTACTTAGATGCTTTGGAAAATATCGCTCAGTTAAGTGCCTAAGCCACTTCTGAAAGAGGAGCTAAGATTTGAAAGTTGCAGAGAGGCTTTAAAGAACTTCATATGGCATTGTCCTGGACACACAGATACATCTCTGGAGTTAAATTTTGCTCTCCTACAAATACAGCTTCTCTGCTAACTGCATCACAGCTACTGCAGGTGCGTGACCAGAGTGAAATTCAGAGCAGATTTCAACCCCTAATGACTGTTCACAAACTATTGTCCAAGTTACAAATACCCATTAGCCTGTCCACTTATAGTTTAGTCTATGGTCTCATACTTTAAATCATTCCTTCCTAGATTATAGGGACTGCACATTCTTGAAGCCTCTTTTATGAAATTACAGCCCTGCTGTTTTAGCCCAGTGTCACAATACCTGGCCACACTCTCTAGCACAATTCAGCATCAGAAACTACTCTATAAATGTGAGTCCATGAACAGCATCCAGTAAAGCCAGTGGAAAAAAAAAACTCTTGCTACTTTGATAAATGAGAAATAAATAGCACCATTACGGGAGTTTCTAGATGTACAGAAATCTATTCAGAAGTTGAAGATTAGAGGCAGATGTCTCAGCTATCCCAGACTACACCCAGAGTCAGTTTTCAGACATTGTTTTGGATGTGAGATCTGTACGGTCTGGTCTGCAGAGCATCTGTGTGTGTTTGCCCATGTATACCCAAAATCCTTCCCCACCGCCTGTCCTCGAGCAGTGGCTGTCCAGCCGGAGCTTGAGAATCCTGGGACACTCACAAGAGTGAAAACAACATCGTATTTCCTTGATTACTGCTACTTTACTCCATAAATCAGGAAGCAGCAACCAAGGTTATGTTCGTCTATGCCAAGAGCATTAGTGTCAGACGCGTTGCCTATCTTCCAGTACCTATTTTAGGAATACTTGAAATTCCCCTCAAAAAACCAAAGTGTAGCCTAGACTAGCCCACCACAATGACAAATGAAATTTTACAGTGGCTTGAGATGTGCTAATGAAGCCTGTGTTTGGCAGACTGTTATCACCTGCCATCAGCCTTCCTACCACTGCCTCAGTGCCCGCTTTTCTCTCTCCCTCAAGCACCTCCTGGATGCCTCCCAGCCCAAACCATGACTGTAAAATATCCCTGTTGTATAGCTGGCTTCTTAACCTCATTTAAATTCTTCCTTCAAGCTACCTCCACCATGATGCCCTCAAATTACCACCATCTTTTAATGAGAAGGATGCTATGCATACCCATTTTATCATTATTGTGTTCTCTCAGCCCAGCTGCCTTCCACCGGGTAGCTCCTGCCTGTTATGCAGATTGCGAGCTCTCTGGGGTGCCAACTGCTCTCTTCGTTGCATGTCTTCACAGTGTGTACCATGAAGGAGCCCTGATCCTGGATTGGGGTCCCATAACGCAAACAACTAGATAAAAGAATAATTTGTTAGCCTGGATTGCAAATCTTCTTCTGGAAGAAAAAATAAAGCAATTTCCCCAGGCTGTCAGAGGCACTTTCATGTGTCAGTATTGTAGCTCTCTTCTGGCAATGACAATGGTGCATCCAATTTCCAGGCACAAGAGGGAACTTTTGCTGCGCTGATGTGAGCTCTGCGTGTTGCTGCTCTACATCCAGCCGTGCCACGGAGAACCGAGCGGCTTGTAGAGAAGTGACGTGCTATTGGGAAGGCAGCTTTCTGTGGGATGTTATTTTTAGTGTGGGGTGAACTGGGGGAGCGACCTTTGATGGGATTTTTCCTGTGTATGATCCCTTGCCTTTCAAGGAATGTGATATTTGGCTTGTGTTTTGATTTTGTACCTCATAATCATGAAGGGAGAGGCTGTGCAAAGTTTGTTTGCCCAGATTTATTATTAATTACAAATCTGCACTCCAGGTTACGTACACTGAAGTGAAACCACCACTGCAGGTCTGGCTGTGAAGCAGGCAATTTATATCTACATTCAAAGTTCATAAAAAGAATATTATATTATCAGTAGGTATGTGATTTGTCTTCCACCTGTCTAGAGCAGTCTCAAAAATATTCAACAGCTCTACCTTTTTTTCAACTCACTCCTTGGGTAATTGAATCCAACTATTAGCAGCCAGGTACTAAAGTTTTTGTCCCATAAGGATTTCACTTCTTGGTACAAAAAAGGTCAGCTCAGTCAGTAAGAAGCATTGATCTATACTGTCAGCACCTCGCGTCAGTGGTTTCAAATACTCCAGGGTCTGACTGTAAATACATTTTCAAACAGGATGTAACCAATGGCATCTCCTTCTTCTGGAGAAAAATATAACAGTTTCCACTCAACAAGCACAGCACAAAGATGTGCTTATCTATCACAAGGCAAGTTATATCTACATAATGTTTTGCAAATAATTCATACCTCATTTAAGGTTCCACTTGTGCTAACTTGACATGCTATCTACTTAACTTTATAATTTTTAATTGGAAATATGAAGCTCAAGCATCAGCAGCTTCAAAATAAAATCCTGATTTTCTCTCTCGCATAATGCTTTCTAAGCGTCCTTTCCCACTTCTGACCAGTACATAACTATTACACCAGCTATCCAAACCTATAAATAAGAATTGCTGTTTTGCCATCTACATTAAGATACTTCAAATAAAAAAAACCCTGACATTTTCGTCATGTTTAAAAGCATGTCATTATTCTGAACCCATCCCAGCAATCTAGCTAAATTTCTCAGTAAAACAATAGTTGAACAAGTAATTGATTTAGCTTTGCAAAGGAAAAAAACCTGCATTATCTACAGGAAAAAGAAAAGTTTGGGCAACTCTGAAAACTGAAAGGAAAATGAAAGTAGTTCAGACTCCATCATCTCAAGTATCCCTCCATTGATACCCCTGAGACTCTGCACAACTGACATCTGTCAGGCAGGGGATTCCACCTGCCTTAATATTTTGCCCCAACATTATGCGTCAAAACCTTCCCTGTCAGGACTGTACTGAAATCAATAGCAGTTGCCCCATCAAATCAAAATCTTTAGGTCATTTTTCACCTATTAACCAGGATGTGGTCATTAAATTGCTTATTTTAAAAACAAATTTATTAGGGATATTAGAGCCTTTGTTATTGTATAATCCATCAACTATGTTCGTACTATTTCCTTAGTCTCTAATTTGAGTGATAACATAAATAATGGCTTCTGTGAACTTCTGTATATGTTCTCTGTTTTGTACAGAGGGACCACAGGTTACATTACAGTATTTCTAGTCTGCCACAGTCTTGCTTGAACAAAATTTCATTTCATTATTCCACACAATGCTTTAACTATGTGCTCCACTGCATTGGTTCTTCCTTAGTTACTGGTACTTTAATGATCATTGGACCTCTTAAATTGATGACTGCTGTACAGAAATTAGACCACACATTTCTTGATTCAATTTAAATTTTCAATTTTTGAATTTTCAATTCAATTCAAAAGAATGGGAAATGGATCAGTCACTGATTTAAAACCTGCCAAATATTTAGGACACATCTGCATGCCATGATCAAGGCAGGCTGGACAACCTGTTGCAAAAGGAAGTGCAGCTCCCTAAAAACTGGTGCAGCTCATTTTGCTCTGGCTTCACCCCACTTCTCACACCTGCCTACTGCAGATACTGTAGTCTTCAGTTCTTCCCAGTTTGAGTGAATCCTCACTGATGGCTCATTAGACCAATTTTGTATCCCCCTTGCAGAGGCACTGCAGACCTCTCTCCTCTATCTTCCCAGAACTCTCACTGGTTTACATTCGTTTGAAAATTAGGCTAAAATTCAAAGAGAACAAGCTGTGCTGGACATGCTGCAGAGTGTGGTACCTCAACCTCGGAGATGGTAGTGTTAAAAGCACGCATAAGGTGAAACTAAATGGCCCAGGTGCTGCCCTGGTTCCCCACATCGTCTGCTCGTCACCTTGACGGTGACATGGTTCATGAGTGAGGATCTCTCATGTAACCTCTTGGACCAGCCTTGTGTCTCCACTGCAGCAGTGGGAAGCCAGGAACAGACCTGTTTATTGCCTAGAGAGGTGCCAGGGCTGCTTTCGGTGCTCCCGGCTCCTCGACCTCTGTAAGGGCTCCGTCCTTCCTCCTGTGCCACCTCAGCTGCAATGTCCCTACACCCAGGACAATGCTGTTTCATAGACCCCATCCTCTTGCTCAGCCCTCCTGCTCACTGCTGGCTCCAGCAAAGGGAATGAACAAACGAATAGGTCAGGGAGCACCGCAGGAACAATGAGCTCCCCGGGGGAGTGCCCAGAGTTTGTGGGGAGCCCTTGGCTGGGTTGAAAAAAAAACAGAGGGAGAGACTATTTCTCAGGGCTGCAATTACTCACAGGAGGTGCTGAAATGAGATGATGAATGTTAATGCTTGGACTAGCTGGGAAATGGCAACCTCTCAGCGTAAATGTGGGTCTATTAAAGAGGGAAGTCACCCTTCAGGGACTGCAGCAGGGGAGGTGGGGGAGAAGAAAGGGAGCTGAACTTCCAGAGCAGGAGGTTGAGCTGTGGCCTGTATTTTCTTCTCTACCCACACTGCAGTGCTTATTTGCTGCTGGGGCTTATTAATTTTTCACTTATGCCACGCTAAAAATAGTTAATTATTGAAAATGCATATCTGTCTGATGGTGAAAGGCTGTCTCTTCCAAACAGGTGACTGGTTCAGATAACCCCAGAAGGCACTTCTGGGTCTTCTAGACCCTTGATCAAAATTTCTTTTTTAATTTGAAAAGAACAGAGGTGATTAAAACTGAAAATGATGGTGAGTCTAATGAAAGCTTCCTCCCTCCTTCCCCAAGAGCTGGTGTAATGGGCAGAGGTTTCTTTCTGTTTCTTTTTTCTTCCTTTCTTTCTTCCTTTCTTTCTGTCTTTCCTTCTTTCTTTCTTTCTCTCTCTTTTTTTATTTCCAAATGAATATTTTCGGTGTATACATCATGCTGGTCCTTTGATTTTTAAAAAAAATCAGATGTAGAGATTTTGCTGTAACAATAGAGTGAATGTGTGTGGATAATATTACTCACAGTGCTGGTGAGAGTTCAAAGGCTGGAATGTCCAGACTAAATACACAGCAGAAAGATCAGTTCTTTAGCATTTCAATTAGACAGAAACATGAAACAACAGGCTAGTGACTTCAGCTTCTCGAAATTAAACAGTTTGACACTGCACAGAACACACATCGAAATTCATTATGCCTTCACAGCTTAAATCTCCTCCTGCTGAAATAGTGGCGGGAGTCATTCCTCAAACATAGGAGTCTCTTTATAAATGTAGTGGGTCCTATCCTTAACTGGAGGAGGGGGTTATCCTTCACATGGCAAGATCTAGATCAAGAGCTTCTTTGGAAGAAACAGGTCCCCAAGGATCCTGCTGCGCTGGGGAAGGGCTGGAACCTTGCCCATCCTGAGCAAGCTGTGGGATCAGCAGAAGGGGAGCAGAGCCCACACAGGCACAGCGTCCTCACCTCTGCTCCATATCACTGTCGTCCCTGTGGTACGTGCTGGCTCTGCTACAAGATGGGCATGGCCACATCTGGCCACACCTGGGCAGCAGATGCCCTGGTGCAGGGCACGCTCACAACTGCCCAGCCTGCTCCCATCCCCTCCTCCCATCCCCTTTCCCTCCCTGGTTCACACCTGGGCCCATGGGGACCAGGAAACAAGGTGGGGCTTCCACTTTGGTGGTCACATCACCTTCCTTTGAGGAAGGAAACCAGCACGGGGAATCACCTGGGTGGGAGAGAAGGGTCTTCCCATCTAGCCTCAGTTTTTACTCAGTTCTTACTGTGATGCTTTTCCTACAGCAAGACCCTGCCCGAGCAGCACCAGGAACACAACCCTCAAGGACAACATGCAGGATTTGACCCTCTCTGCAAAGGAATCCCTCACCCATCTCCAATTACAGGGTTGTCAGCTCACACCTCCTTACCTGCCACCCCAGCTTTGACCATAGTGTCATAGCATAGTATCACCACCCTGATAAGAAAAAAGGTTAAATTCTTTGTCTAAGGAATCATAGGGAAATCTCCTACTATCTCCAAGTCCACAATATAACTGGCTGTGTTACTAATTAAATGTCCAGTGTGTGTGTCTCAGGAGTAATTACCAATAAAGCTTCTGCACTGTGTCAGCTGAGTTTCACATACTCCTCTGACATGTTTGCAGCGGCAACTGAAACATTATAGCTCCCTGAGAAAATATTTCTGTTATAAGGTATACACACAAACATACACGGTCTGAGAATTGCTTTCATGTTGGAAACAGGATCATGGAGTTTGCAAGAGGAACAGTGATGGAAAGAGAATATATTTTTGCTTCTAAAGCAAGGTGTCTAGAAATGACTCAGTTATCTCAGGAGAATAAGTTATCAATTACTATAATTGTTATTTTATGAGCCCTACTCATGGACCTGCAGTCTTTGTCCCTAGGAGTTTCCAATCTCAGCGTAAACCAAGGGATGACAGAGAGCTACAGAGAGAAGGGAACTAAAAAGGAGGGGAAAGGCAACACTGGCCATCTTAAAAAGCCAGAGTTTTAGCTCTCTCTAAGTCTCGAGGATATTTTGTAGACACCATAAAAAGGACTTTTGAGGATGGACATGAAGAATTGTAAAGAGAAGACACTGAGATGTGTAAAGGGAGTTCCTTCCCAGTTGCAAGAGAGAGCAAGGGAGCAAGAAGAAAGATGTTTGCTTCAAAAATTAAATGTTTTAACAGCCAGACAGTGGAAGCTGACAAATGTCATCTCCCTTCCTTATGCAAATCATTCATGAGTCCATCCCAGTTCTTGAAGATGTATTGGTCATTCATCAACTAGAGAAACCATATCCAGCTGCGCAGACGGTTCACACATTACTTTAGCCATTCTCTATTTTTCAGGGTCTATGCCTAGTAACCCCCGCTTCATGGCATTATTTTGGCTCCCAAACATGTTGAATGAGAGAATTATCTAATGACAAATAGTGACAAATAAATGTCAAACAACTCTTGTTATCATAGGACTATGGGTATTTAGCTTTGCCAAATCTTCATTTTCTCTTTTCAGTAGCCTCCCAGGAATACTGAAGCAAATCTGAGGATGTGATCATAGAGCTCCACAAGGGTTTAAGTCAAGCTTTTAGACAAGTGGTCTCATTTTAAGCTTACTGGTTTTCACCAGGGCTGAGAAATGGGTAGCCACATAACTCCATGCAGGAGCCAGTGCTCACACAAGGCCTGGCCAACTATTCCTGCTATGGGTCTCGTTTCTGGAGGATATCAGACTGACAAGCCCCAATGTCCTCTGGATGTAGTGTAAACCCATTTCTTCATATGAGCCTTTTCCCAAAGAACACCACTGCCTCATACAGCAAAAAAACATAAAGAAGACTCTGAGGAATTAAGACAAGATTGCAAAGGAAAAGGAGATTTTTGTTAATGATTCCCAAATGATAGCCCAAGCTATCTGACTCTGACTAGCCAAGTGTATTACCTCTTCACCTATTGTATGACACTCCAGCCTGATGGAGACACTAAGCAAACAGGGGCAGGAAGGCTTAATTTCCCCATGCTGACACCAAAACGCCAACAATTATTCACAGCATCATGTCAGCACCCCGCTTCTGTTTCCTCGTCAGAAGGAATCAGAGATAATAACACTGGCTTAACTACTCTACCAGGTACCATCGTGATGAATTGGTTTTCCAGTCATGCAAATCACTAACCACTATGTTTTATCATGGCATTCTCCCCACTCACCAGATTCTGACTCCTGTGCTCCATCAGACTGTCTCCTAAACCTCTCACCTCTTTCTGCTATGAGAATATCTACAGCAAACCGAAGGTCACTCAACCTACTAGCATGGTAAAATTAAAAGTCGAGTTCAGCTTGCTATAATGCTCCTACAGAAAGCAACAACTGTTGAAACAAAAATGGAACCAGAGCTAATTCAGCATTTAGAACTAACCACACTTCAGCTTCACACTCTCACATATTTCACTGTCTCTTGTCATCCATATCAGACAGATACCTAACTATATTTGCCAGAGTACTCTTATGTGGTACATAGCCCATGCTATAGTCAAAGCCATCTGCTCAGACATATTCTCGTGAAGAACTGAGACTGGAGAATGAGAATAGGCAATTAAAAGCAATTCTGTGAGCAAAATTTGCTTTTTAACCTGACCCTTCACAAAAATGCTGAGACAAGGATGGGAGTGAGGTATTACCTTGGATTTCCTACTTTAAAAGAAGCCATCATACCAAACTTATTTCTAACAAGACCCACTGTGATCCTCCACACTGACTTCTTGGCTATCAGTGCTCATTCCATAGCACATTGGCTTCACTTGGACTATGTGCACAGGTAAAAGCTTTAAACATCTACCCCCCAAAATAGTTTTAGTTAACACTGGAGATCAAGAAGTGGGCACAAAGAAGAGAGTTTATGCTAGCCAAGGCACTCCAGTTTTCAAATCTGGATTTTCTTGGGGAAAAACTAAGGGACTGTGCAAGGACAGATGTGAAGTCCTGGAATTTGAATCCAATCTCATCAGATGCCCCATTACAATCTAGTGAGACACATTAACGTGAACAAATGTGATCAGTCTGGCAGCACTCTCATGCAAGCAGAAATGCTAGTTTCACAGGAATAATTAATAGCCCTTTTCTGCCACTGGGCTAAACAAGGAGAAAAGAAAAAGAACAGGGTGAGATGAAAAGTGGATACAAGATAGATGAAGAGGATACAAATGTGAGTTTGATAATGACAGATTTCTATAAGGACCTACATTGAAGAAAAGACAGAGAGCACCTAAAAGGAGAGGGTATCATGAAATTAGTCTAAACAGGATTTTGATCAACCAAGAAGGAAAATGCAGGGGGAAAGCCAACAACAACGACCTGAACAGTACCTAGAAATTCCAAACCAAAAGGCTTGGGGCTTGTGCATGCTTTCCTAGATGTCCAGCCTGAGACAGAACCGAGTAGCAAAAGAAAAAAGAAAATGTTACTGAGCAATGCCTTCAGTTAGCCATCTGCTGTCAGCAGTCTAACAAAGAACTGGCTTACTCAGCTCCGTGATGGGTGTGAAATTCATTGGATAAAGTTTTCCATATGTGCATGGCCTCCTCTCCCCCAGATAATCACCTCTTCTAAAATAAATCAATGAGGTCCATTCTCCCTCTCCAACTGAGAGATTCCTATTAGTCCCACGGCGTCCTGCTCCCCACCACACACCAGTGCCAGACTGGTAAGTGCCCGGTTTCACAGGGAGCAGAGGGGTCAGTGCCTCAGGCTGAGCTAAGGTACAGCAAGCTCCAAAGACTTCACGCCAGTTCTAACAGCCAGGTTATAAACTTCTGAAAAATATGAGTTCATAATGAAAATACTAACACACCAAATCCTGTAATACTCACATTTACTGTATGAAGCTTTATATTATCCCATAAAAATAAATAAAACACATCAGCTATCATATAACCGTAGGGATTTCTTCTTGGTTTTTTTCTCAGATCACTGTTTTGCATACAGAGGAAAGGGGTGATTTTTGTTTTATCTTACAGTTTAATGTTTTTCTCTTCTTTTTTTGAACAGACTTTTGCTGTGATGCCTGTAATCCAGCTCTCAGGCTACACAGTTTCTTCTGATATACTGTGATCAAGTCCCAACTGGTTGGTCTAGTTTCTTCACATATATCTCTTTAGATAAAGCCTTTGCAGGAGGGAGAAGATAGAAATAGAGTTGCCACAAGCCTTGGATTTGGCTAGTTTATCTTGCACCCTACTCCACTTTGCTGAAGGACATTAATTGTCCTGAGGTCTCCGTGGCCTGCACATTTTTTTCCATTTCTTTCCCCTCTATTACCCTCCCACCAGCAGAAATCATAACCGCGCGAACAGCAACTGCCAAGAGGCAGCAATTCATAATCAGCAGAGTGATTACAAAGGAGCCAGCAGCAATGCTGAAGTTTACAGCACTTCCTGCGCACAAAACTACGTGGTAAAAATATTTGCAGCAGAGAGTAAACAGGCTTAATGGGCTCCGGTTTAATTTCTTTTTTATAATCCTGTAGTGAGAGTATATAGTGCTTGGAAAAAGTGCTATGCTGACAGCACAGAAGATGCAAGTGCTCTGCTTAGCTGCACAGCGCGTATGGCGTGGACACCAGAAAGTGCCCAATCTGCATGCCCAGGTCGCATTGGGCATTGCCCAACGTTGACCTTGCAAGGCTGCCAGCCCGACTGCAGCAACAGCCTCACCCCCACCCCTGGGAATGCCCTGTCGCACCGGCTACCCAGGATACAATGGCATATTTGCATTATTGAAAAAGAAACACGAGCAATACAAGGCCAATGAAAAGCTGCAGTGATTTTCCTACCCTTTTTTAAACAGACTGCATTTCCAGATCCCAGGCACAGAGGATGTACCCCATCTGGATCTTCACATATGCAAGAGTCAATGTGGTTTTTCTCTTATTCTCCTTGCACTTCCTCGGAGCTCCCACAGCCAGGGAAAATTCCCAGCTAGGCTGGCTCCAGTGCAGACCAGCTACTGGGAGGAGAAACAGGTTACAAAAGGCTAAAAGCTTTGAGTGATCTGACATGACTGGGGGGAAATAGTCAGCTCATCCTCCATATCCTTTGCCCAATCCAGTCTTTACTCTGGGTATATCAGGATGTGGAGGAAAACTACTGGCACTGACAAGTGGCTATCTTCTACACAGCAGCGGAGAACCACGGAGAAGATCTATCACTCTCCATCACCAATTTTAGAAAGTGCACCCTTCCTCACTCTTTTGCCAGATGCAAAAATGGGGCACACAAAATGAGACCCAAAAAAAAAAACCACCCCAAAACATCCATTTATAAAGGAGTGGAAAAAGAGATATCAAAGGGAAAAAAACAAAACACACATCATACTCTCTGTGAGACAGATACACATCGACTTTTCACATCTGGAAAAATATTTATTTGTCAAACAGACAAGCTGCAAGGGACTCCCTGTCTTTTTAGATTCTAGGGTGAAAAGACTGCAAAACCTCTTTTTTTAAACAAAGGCCTTTACCACAGTCTATGTCTGCTTTTGTAAGAGATCAGGAAATTTATACTTTTAATCTCATGTGATAATCATGGAGCTGTTTAACTCTAAATACTGCCTGAGACTGTGAGTTGAATTCATTATGGCCTCATTGACTGTTCAGGGCTGCCTTAACATCCTAGCCAGGGGATGGTGAAGAGAGTTCCTGAGGCAGTGGAACAATCCGGTCTGATTTTCCCTAAAGCAATGTGGAGGGGATTGGGTGACTCTTTCATCAAGTCTTGTAAATACAGAAGCCTTTGAAATCGTCTTTTGCATTTAGTACTTAGGAAAAATGGCCTTGTCCTTGGAAGGCGGTGGGGATGGTGGATGGTCTGCCTCAGTTTCCCTGGGAGCAGAGGGAAGAGACAAGAAAACCATCAGTCTGATAAGGATAATGATCCAAGCAAATGTTCAACCTCATGAGCTAGAAAAGAGGGTTGACACACTCTTGAATCTTTCGTTGCAAATAGTCCCCATTGCTGGGGACAAAATGCCAGAACAACCACTTCCGAAAAGCTGACCTGTATCCCAGGGACCACTGGAAGAAGAGCTAGGGCTCACAGTGGCTGTCACTCCCACGAGGATGGTCCTGGGGAGAAGTCACAGGCTGAATTGCCAAGCCTAAATGTCCCGTAGACTTTAGGTTTTGCAGCCTGAAACAGAGTCTGTGTATGACATCTCTTGTTGCACCACCAAGAGCTGGACATTTAGCTACAACAGTGGACATTAGATACAACAGAGGATAACTTCACCTTCAACCTTCAACAACTGTGAAGGAAAATAAAACCACAGGAAAAAAAGACTTGGGAAAAAATGCTCAAAGTAAAGCATCCACCACGTGAGAATCCACTCAAGAAAAGGAGTTTCTGAAGCAACGAAAAGGCCATCAGAAGCACTTTGCCTCCCAAAGCAGGGTATCTAAAAAGAATTGAATGTGATAGACATGGCATAGGTATACGGTACGGGTACTCCAAGAGCTACAAGTCTCCAGTTTTCAATGTTTTCAGAGAATATATATCTGCAATGTGAATGGGAATGTGGACAAGTGTTGACAAAGAGCTTAGATTTTTCTTTTAGACTCCAACTTTCATAAAGTTGAGATATCTATGTATACAGACGTGGAAGGTATCTGCAGGATCAGATCACTATGGTTTGTATAACTCTTTTTACCAGTTTCACACTGCTTTAGTTTTGCATTCACGAGTTGTTACTTCCTAATGAAAAAAGCATGAGGACTAATTTTTTTCATTGTTGACCACTGTAGGCCATCTTCAAAACATGAGCCCGGTTTTACTCAGAAACTCAGCCTGACCTGGGGAGATTTCAAATGACTCAGCCATAGAATGAGCCTCATGACTGATATCAAGGTGAAAAGGACTGGATAGCTCATGAGGTGTTGAAAATAACTCTGAAGGTACACAACCTTGATGACCTCCTGGGTTGTTTCTTTGAATGACTCACAGCTTCCAGCAGCTGCCTAAAGGAGAACTGGACTGTGTTTTGATTTCTCTCACTAGAGGAGAAAGCCCTGCAGAGAGGTGACAGGAATGAGGCAAATGTTAAGCAAAAAAACAAAACCCAAAAAATTAGATTCCTTAGAAATTTCTAAGCAATATTGCAGAGCTTCTGAGACTGCATTGCCCAACCTGGTCCTAAATACACTTCTTGCAAAGATCCAAATCCTGCAATGTGGCAAAGCTAAGTACTGTGCAGACAGACTCAGTGGCACCAGAAGAATATGACTCAGGATGTCTTCATCATGTCTCCAGGTAAGTTTTTAAACAACTAAGTTTTCTGACACGCTGTAATAAAGATCTGCAAAAGGAAGAGCACCAGCAAGGCAGATAAAGAATTTTATTTGAGAGACATTGCCTGAGAATAATTCAAAGACTGACTTGAAGGGATTCCAGAACATTGTAAATTATGATTCACATCACAACCTCTAGCAGTCACAGTTCAGGGTGATAAGAAGTTGATTAAGGAGTGCCCACTTTTAAGACATCGTAGAGGCTGAATTAATTCACACACAGGGTATTTCTTCAATTCACACCTGTCGTCATTGGTGAAATAAATACAGAAAGCTAGGAGCTGCTGTTTTGGGGCACGAAGGGGAGAAAATTACTCCATTTGAAAATTTCTATATTCTTTGGCCTAATACCTAAAATAGCAGTCACGACATACTGCATACTTTTCTGCTGAATGAGGGAAGGGATAGTAGAAATATTCTGTCCCGCAGCACCCCAATTCTGGCTGCATACAAATCTTTCCATACTGCTCCACTGTCTAGAGAGTAATGGGACAGAGAAAACTAGGGACAGGATAAAGGTAGTAATTACAATAAAATATCAGCATTTTTCAAGTTAAGTGTCTGCACTTAGGAGGAAAAAAAGTCTTGGGTTTCAAAGACGCTATTGAAGGCTTTTT
Organism: Balaeniceps rex; assembly: GCA_013401315.1. NCBI lineage: Eukaryota > Metazoa > Chordata > Aves > Pelecaniformes > Balaenicipitidae > Balaeniceps > Balaeniceps rex. The sequence continues at coordinate 70,762 of VYZW01031328.1, read as the reverse complement.
AAACTGCTTGCAATAATACTGAGAAACTATCATGCTGAAGATGTTCTGCAAATTTCTTTGGGAAGATTTTATGCAGCAGTTGACAGATATTATTATATGTATGTATGTTTGTGTTCTATACAAAAATTCCCATGCTGTGGTATTATGTTACGAGAGCTTGTGAGAATGTGGTGGAATGGTGAACACTCATCCATCACTTCCCAATGGACTACTTAGAAGTCCATTTATTTATGACAAGGTAAAATCGTTTTGCTGTTTTCTAGCTAGTAGCAAAAAAATGGAACTACACAGTGCTCTTATATTTGTAGACCCACATTTTTAAAAATGACAAGTTAGATGTCCAGTGTGAGAAACTTTTTTAAAAGTTACTTTATCTTTTCCTCAGAGTTGGATGTCTACTCTGTCTTCTCAAAAGCGGCCCCTTTCTGAAGTTTTTTGGATGGGATCCAAATCAGATCTCTTTCAATGTGTAGGACACAAAATCCAGATAACTGAGGACAGTTTCATTCTGTTGCCTCTTCAGCACTGCATTTTTACTTAGAGAAATGGAAGAATCAAACTAATTTACATTGAACTGCACCATTATTATTATTAAGTTTAAGCAGGAACACATAAAAAACAGAGAAGACTGTACAGAAGCTACAAAGTTTGTATCCACTCAGAAAAAAAGATAAAGCTAAACTCTATCATGATAATTACTTATGATCAGTGATTTTTCTTCATCAGGAAACCTATTACCATACTCACTATTTGGCTTTTGGCTCAGGTAATTTTCTTTTAATTTCCTAAAACCAATAATCTTTCCAAACTTCTTATTTGTTCTGGCAATTAACTTCAGCCTATTTATTTTCTTCAAATTTATATACCTAAGGTAAAAAGACCTTTGAGGGGAAGATTTTGTTTTCCAGGGTCTTTTGGAGGTTACAGCAGTAAATTACAGATTCTAAACTAATATGCATATAAGAAAGTAACAGAATTTGGGAAGTGGCACACTTAAAAATATTAGCAGCTAAGGACACAATAAAAATTAATAATGAAAAAGGCACAAGATGTTGTGGTGCTTCCTCAAGGCTGGTTTTCTGATTTCAGAAGCAGCCAATATTGAATGCTCTGGAGAGCAGGGCAATTCATCTATTTCTACAATACTTCGCTAGAAAGCAAATGTTGGCCTGACCCCAGCTGGTGATTAGGTTATATTGAGGAGTTTGAGGATTGATAGCCCTTGTCATTTTAAATTAGCACTAAATGTAGTTGAGGATGTTATTCTTATTTGGGTAAATATTGCATTCTTTTTGCAAATCATCTATATTAAGGTATTTGTCTCATAAAATAGATTGAGGTTCACTATTAAACTGTGTGCAGTATAAAAAATAGCACATGTAATTCATTTTTACAAGTGTTGCCTTTAACTTTCATCAGTAAGAGCTCTTGACAGGCCATTCAAGATTTTCCAAGCCTCTATCAATTCCTATCTTTTTCTTTCTTCCCCTTTCCATACTAAATAGACAAGACTTCTGATCTAACACCAGAAAATGGCAAAAAGCATTCATCTGGTTTGTGTTTGAAGTCTGTAACATCCTTCACAGAGTTTTCTCTTTTGTTGGAAGATTTACTGTTATTTTACATTTCTCCAAAATAAATTATGCCAAATATAATATACACATAGATATTTCTCCAAGAATATATCAATCCATCTAATCTTACTTGTGAATGTTAAATCTTTGGAATAGCTTCTTCACAGGGTGTGCGGGGTGGTGGGGGGATGTGTTAGCATTTTCCAGCCATCAGCCTTGTTTTATTTAAGTTTCAACTTATTTGAATAACTGTAGAGAACCATATTGCTCTTCATCAGCTTGATCATATCACCGCAGCATGGGTAAGCATTAGGAGAGCTTTTGTCCGGTTGTGCAAAGTGCAAAAATCACGACCCCAGGAATGAGATAATTCTTCAGCCAGGGAAGGACAAGTGCTCTTTAGAGACTTCTTGGATGCATTTTGTGTGACTGGAGTGTCCCCAGCTCACTCTCCGCTACAGGTCTTTCCTAGCGACTTAAAATGAAGTATATCACTTTACTGTGACTGGCTATGCTAGCATTTAGCTTTTGCTCTAATACAGTCCTGGAGAAAATGCTTGATTTTAAGCACTAGAGTAATTCCATTGACTCCAGCAGAGCTATTTGTATGTTTAGAAGAAAGTATATACATAAGTGTTTTGTCGTATTTTGACAATAATAGGCAGTCACTGAGGCATTAGATGATGTAGATTAAATATACAAGCCACTCATCTTCCACCAACTTCCTTCTCTTGCAGACAACTTAAAATTTTGTGGCTGATGCATGAGAGATGGAAAAATACAATGAGGAAAATGTCACGCGTCTCCTCAGAATTGCTAAATATCTTCAGCTAGCTTTTCTTATTATATTTGCCCCTTCAGAAACATGAGGTCTACTAATTAAGCAAGGACTGGAGACTTGTCAAGATTATGAGAGCACCGCTATGACATAACCATAATTCTTGATGACATTTCACTTTCCGCATCCAGAAAAATCTATCACACTTTCTGAGACATGACCTTCATCTTGTTAAATGAATACTATAGCAAAGAGCTCATTTGACCTCTTACCTGCCCTCCCCTCTCCACCCTCTGCCTGGCCTCAGCGAGTCTGTCAAGCTTGTTTGCTTCATACTAATTAGCTTGATTTCTTTGGCCATTTTTACTTAGCACACTACCTTTGTTTTCATCTCTCTTTTCACTTTGCGTGTAGCTCTTTGGACCACATCGTTTCTCCTTTCCAACTAACTTGCCCATCAGATTGCTCTCTTTTTTTCTTCAACCTCGGTGTGAAACTCCTTATTTAGTCACACGTTTGTCTTTTCTTGGTACATTCCTTGCTAGCAGAGGAGTGGTCCACATGGTTTTCTTTCTCTAGTCTTTAGTTCTTGGGGTTTTCTGTTCCCTTAGTCCCACTCCTCAGCCCATTTGATTTTTATGACCATGTAGCTCATCCTCTGGAGAAACACAAGTCTGACTCCAGCATCTTTTTGTTCTCCTTCTCCTCATTTAGCATTCATTTTTGCTGCAATCTCAATCTCAGACCTAATGAGATTGTGATCAATGCTTCCCAAGTTGCCCCCTGCCTACATGTCTTCAATCATACCTTGACTGTATAATCTACTATGCTCTTCTTTCTGTCAATTGGTGAACATATATAGTTAATGTTAAAAGCAATCTGGAACCACAAAACAAAGCTTTATTTTCCTCTCCACTTAATAAAGTGGAAGCTACCTTGGTAATTACAGAGCTTCCTTTGCATCCTTTCTCGTGTGAATGCTGTGATTTATGTGTTTATTTTTTTGCAGAGTCACTTTAGAATCCAGCTCTTTCTATTTTGGAAACTCAATACATTCCAGCTTTCAGCCTACTCAAGGAAAAAATCAAAACAAGTATGACAAAATACCCTTTCACACACAATTATATACCAGGCAATCACTATCCCATAATATTATCTCACAAAATAACCAGCTCTCAGGCAACATTAGCTTATCCCTGCAATGTTTGTGTGTATGTCTTTCTTTTACAAGATACCCTGGATTTCACAGGTGGTGGGGGGCACCTTGGGATGCCGTGGTTGGTTACCATTGTAATTAACCAAATTTAATCAGTGCTTGAATAAAGGGCTGGAGCAGACACGAAAGCGCTGTGACGCCAAGTGAAAACATTGAGCCTCCTCTCTGCCAGGTGAAAATGCAAGGCTAGAGCTCCACGAGCTGTACTGATTTACAGCAGCGTAGGGCTTCTCTGCTTTGCCTGTGTTCAGGAGAAGGGTCTTCGCCTGACTTGTTGACTGTGATGATAAACTGTCTTCCTTCAAAAGAAACTAAGGTGCAAATCAGGTTCACACATTTGGCTCAGCCAAAGGATCCCATTTAACTACCAGAAGAGAAAACTTGTGGGTTCTCTAACCCAGTCATAAACAAATGAATTTTGCCCTAAGGACTGACAGCAAAAAAGATGAGTCCCATGTCTCAAAAGATTTTGAGGTTTTTGACTTTTTTTTAAGCCTTACCATCTCTGCTCCATCATGTGCCTTTTCCTTTGTACATTATTTGTCTTAGACTGGTAGCTCTTTCTGACAGCTTGTGTGTTATATTTGAATGCGTTTTCCACACTGTACGAGCTGTGACAACACAAATCATCCAGACAGATTACAAGGGAAGAGCGCAGTGCATCGTCTTTACACCACAAAGCAGGGGCGAAGGGTCTGTGGCCGAGGGGAGGCTGCTGGAGCTCCCCTCCAGGGTGTCCTCTGCCCAACCTGGAGCACTGGGGCACTGGGGAAGAGCCAGCGTTTCACTTCCAGGACTTCAGGGGCTTCGGGGATGTGCACAGGAGATGAAACCAATTTATGATCAGACCTCTGCACATCTGTGCCATTATGGAAAGGTAATAAATATCAGGGAAGGAAAGGATATCGCACACTCGATTTGAGAAAAACTGAAAGTCCTATGCCACAGGCCAAATATAGAACTCCATTAACCATTGTGAAGCACTGTTGATGAGGAGAGTAAAAGAACAGCCCAGGAGGAAATTAATAATTCTGTATTAAGTGCAGGGTTTGGATGGTGTTTGGTAAATAAAGCCTGCGGTCATGCATTGACTGATAGGGGAAAACAAAATATTGAATAACTACCAGTTCAGCAAACACCATCCATCCTGTGTAGGGAAGAAAGCATTTTGCCTATGGATTAAAAAGAATATTTTGACTTGCTCAAAGTTGCATCAGAACGTTATGCACACAAAGGGGCCAAATAAACTTCCACAGCAGCTTCAGTTCTTCTGTTCCTTAATTTTGGGGCTCTTCACAGTTTTCTCTGAATGTGGTCCTTTTATATATTTTCTTATGTAGTTGGTACCTTGTTGTTGTTGTTGTTTTACTAAGAAAGTTTAAAAACAAGCAGCTTACATGAACCTATGTCAGCTTCAACATTATGAGCTTCTGCTGCTGCTGCTCCTGGGGTGACGGCAAGGGCATGGCCCTTCTCAGCATTCGTACTTAGTCTTTCCAACACCACAAACCAAGACCCAAGCCAGGAACATAAAATTTTCAAAATTTGTATCTCACCCAAAGCTCTAGCTGGCATTTTGGAAGGGGTGGAAGGGAGCACAAGGAAAAGAAGCAGCAGCATTCCCTCTGTTTTGAGCCTTTTTCTTGCCAAATTTCAAAGGTCTTTTGCACAAGATAGAAAGCTTAGAGCTTCCAAAGACGAAGATGAAAACAAAGATGACAAAAGAAGAGGAAGGAGGTGCATGAGGAGGAGAAGGAGGAAAAAGAGAAGAAGAGGTTATCACAGAAAACCTTCTGGAAGGGTACACAAATGGTGTTTCACTACTTGATCCACCATAATTTTCATGCAAGTCAACAAGACTGACTGCTTAAGCTGGGCTTTACAGAGACAAAATTGCACATAATAAATGACTTGTGACCAAAATTAGAAAGACATACCATTAATGGAGAAGCCTCTGAGGTGAGTGTGGGAAACTGATAAACAGGTGTCAGAGGTGAAAAAAGTTGGTGAAAGGAACTGAGGCAGTGCAGGGCTGCAGTGCTGGGAAAAGCAGGCAGACACCAAGCCATGAAAGTGATGACAAGAAACAGAAGTCTGCCCCAGAAATGCTGCTAAGCTCAGGGGGTAACTCAAAATTTAAGGATTCCAGGGGTTGATTTTAGTATTTTACTAAGTGAGCAAACTACTTGGAATGAACAAGATTATGCAAAGAACAACATCATTCAACACAAAGATTGGAAACGACAACCAGTATAGATCTCTGCATCCTCTTTCAGAGAAGTGATCATAGAAGCTAATGAAATGCAGATAAGTGCATTAGGTTTTCCTCTTTTCGTGTACCCTCTTATCCTGTCATTTAAAACTCAAAATCAATCATCTGAGTTACCTTAAGTGGCAATACTGTATTTTTAATGCTTGATTCATTTGTTGTGAAATATAGTCAAAATAATAATTTGAAAGGGAAATTTGAAAATGTCAGATAGTAAATGCATATTTTACTTATTTTAATGTTTGTTGATTTGAGGCTTTGAGGGCAACATGGTAAATATTCGGTTTGGCTGGCACAAACTGTGCAGGAATCTAATAGAAAGCAATATTGTTGAAAATGGATATCAATTGAAAACAGAGAGCAGCGTCAACTATTCCCCACTGGGAGCAGACAACAATAAAACGAGTCAAGCATTACACAGTTGAGCCTGCCAAATGTCATTAGAGTGTAGAAAAAAGTAAAGGCACATACGAAGAGGGGGGCGGGGAAAGAAGCACTCGCCTTATTTATATTTTTCCCCTGGACAATTTAGTAAGATAAAACTGGGAGGGGGAGCCCAAAGTTTAAATTCATTCCAATGGCGTTGTCAGATAATTTGGGGAAACATATCATCCTATTTGGAATTAAGAAAACCAGAAAGATAAAGGAGCTCAGTTTAATGTCTCTCAATTGCAAAGGCATCTCCCAACGACTGCACAGCAAATTCCATTGCAGTACAATTTTATTTTTTAAATGTCGGGGTTTTTTTCCGAAGTCTTAATACCCAGATTATAGTATTAGGTGGAATAATTAGGAAAATTTATTTTAAGCTCTGCTGAAACAACAATTTAAAAAAAAAAAAAAACAACACAAACCCAAACCCACGAGCAAACGACTTTTTTTATACCGCATCGTTAAGGGGAAGAGTCAATATCTGAAGGGTGTTTGGTTAAGAGTGCTGCAGGAGGGTTGCTGCTCCGCTCCGCTCCGCAGAGCTCCGCACCGCCGCCGGCTCCGGGGGGACAAAGGGCGGCGGCGGCGGCGGCGGCGGCGGCGGGGGCTCCCCGCAGCGGGCTGCAGCTCCACCTAGTGCGGGGCCGGCGAGGGGCTGGAAGCGCCCGCAGCCTTGCAAAGCATCCCTCGCCAAGAGGGGAGCTGCCCCGGCGCGTGGTCCCGCCTGGCAGCGGCTCTCAGCCCGTCAGAACGATTTGCGAGATTTCGGAAAAAAACCTGCAGCTGCAGCGGGTGCTGTCCCTGGTATCTGGTTACGAGCGCTCCTGCTGTGCCCGCGGTGTCCCTCTGCGCGAAGGAGAGAAACACCCAAGAGCATCCCCGCGCTGCGTTAGGGACGGCAACTGCCCCACCGGGTAAATACGAAATGCGTAGTTAAGGTACGTGGACTTCACAGAACTATGCAAGCAGATCACGCATTAAATCATGAACCTCATGAGGTTCAACGAGGCCAAGTGCAAGGTCCTGCACTTGGGTCAGGGCAACCCCCGATATCAATACAGGCTGGGGGATGAAGGGATTGAGAGCAGCCCTGTGGAGAAGGACTTGGGAGTACTGGTGGATGAAAAGCTGGACGTGAGCCAACAGTGTGTGCTTGCAGCCCAGAAGGCCAACCGTATCCTGGGCTGCATCAAAAGAAGCATGGCCAGCAGGTCAAGGGAGGTGATTCTGCCCCTCTGCTCTGGTGAGACCGCACCTGGAATGCTGCATCCAGCTCTGGAGCCCTCAGCACAAGAAGGACATGGAGCTGTTGGTGCTGGTCCAGAAGAGGGCCATAAAAATGATTCGAGGGCTAGAGCACCTCTCCTACGAGGACAGGCTGAGAGAGTTGGGGTTGTTCAGCCTGGAGAAGAGAAGGCTGCGGGGAGACCTTATTGCGGCCTTTCAGTGCAGGGGGCCTATAGGAAAGATGGGGACAGTCTTTTTAGCAAGGCCTGTTGTGACAGGACAAGGAGTTAATGGTTTTAAACTAAAGGAGGGTAGATTTAGACTGGATATAAGGAAGAAATTTTTTACAATGAGGGTGGTGAAGCACTGGCACAGGTTGCCCAGAGAGGTAGTGGAGGCCCCATCCCTGGAAACATTCAAGGTCAGGTTGGACGGCGCTCTGAGCAACCTGATCTAGTTAAAGATGTCCCTGCTCACTGCAGGGGGGTTGGGCTAGATGACCTCTAAAGGTCCCTTCTAACCCAAAGCATTCTATGATTCTATGAAATCCAGAAGGCCCAAAAACTTAATCTCCCAGGGCTGGGGTGCCTCTGTGAGGTACTCCCAGATGAGCTGCAGTACCAAAAATCTTGCTCAGCCCCTAACAGACATGCTGTAAAACTACCAAGTTTTAATTGTGATTCTAACTCCTATTGTAGGCATGGAAAGCAGAGGGGGACTTCTTTGAAATTAACCTTCTCCAAGACACTTGGACTTACAGGTCTCAAAAATCCTGTAACTGGGTAGTGTTCCTGCTTCAGGGCTCAAATTTTGGTGTCTGTTTTTACCTGACATACAGACAGGCAGGTTCATCATTTGGATTGCCCTTGTTTTGTTACGTGTGCCTATGCACACCTCTAGCAGATCCAGGTATTCCCTGTTGCTTTCAGTATCAAATAACCTTCCAGATCAGGAGTTTCCGTTTCACTGACTGCAAGTTGATTTGAATAAAGGACCTGGCACTTGTTTGAGTAACCTCTTCAGACGTATTACTTTTTACTTCCATATTTAATGTCTGGTGATAGACACACAGTCTGGAGGAAGCTTAATTTCTCTATCTGCTTCAGACAGAGACTAAAGTTCTTCTTCTCACCTAACAGCACCAATGTGCATCGGAGCTCATCGCTGCCCATCTCTGCCCTGTTGCAGATCCCCACCGGTGTCCCTGCAACTCAGGCAACCAAGGAAGACCTGCCTGTCTAAAGCTCACCCTGATCAGCTACTGCTCTCCCCTGAGAGTACCTGATCTGTGGCTTTTATAGTGTATTTGTGTCTTTCTGAAATGCCTGGCAGCAGATAGCGTATCACTCAGGGTATCACAGAAGTCAAAGGCAATCAACACTCCAAAAGGAACTTTATGGTTCACCCAAATCAAATACTTTATTAAGAGAAATTATAGTCTGCTGAGAACTACAATACATATATTTGCAAAGTCAGTTAGCTACGTAGTTGCATAGTAAAATCATTTAATCACAGGTCAGAATAGCTGGGTACATATTAAGCCCATAAAGCAGAGACCAAAAATACCTTTACCATGTGTTAATGTAGTTGATAGATCAGAACCACTTCTCTGGAACTAAAAGAGGCTGCATCCTGTTAAAATTCCCACATCCCCATGGCAAATTTTATTTCCTTTTGAATTCAGTTGTAAAAATTGGAAGCAAGGAAATTCACAGGCCGAAACACTGCCTAGATAACATTAAGGGGCATGTTGCTTCCAAAGCCTTGCGTGGGTTTTAGCCACATGTCTCCCACTGATTTTAATGCGATTTGCATGGCTAAAATCCTGTGCAGTGCTTTGAAAATGTATCCCTAAGGGTCTGTCATGAATTCATAAAGCCCTAGAATTTCTGAGTTAAAACCAAAATACAGTGTTGGCTGATTTTAAAGGCTTGTTACCACTCTCCTGATTAAAATACAGCTCAGTTCAGTAAAAGGTCTATTCTAGTTTGTGTATAACATATACGTGTATAATATAATTCTGGTGTGTGTATAATTTAAATGTTTGTGTTATTTACAGTACAAAAGAGCTGTGTTATATGCACTTTCTAATTTTCATAATACTTTCATTATACATTGGGTAGTAAGCCCCAAACAATGGATAAAATTGCTACTGTTCTTTCAATGAGCTCATAAATGTCACTGAAGGAATTGCTGTCGTGTTAAGGGTGAGTTGGTTTTGTGGTGCACTTACACTACTTATTGACAGAACAGTTTGTTCCAATATAAGATTACTACATTTTTCTTTAAAATGTTTTACATAGCATTATATCATTAAGGATCAAGAAATCCAAGAACACAAATCAGTAACTCACAAAATGTTGGGTTTCTGACGAATGCGCAAAATTAAGGAAAGTCAAAGGGAAAGCTGCTTCTCTTTCATTCTTGTGTCTCACAGGAAGGATCACAGGTCACTATTGTCTTTATATTAAGTGGCCCATGAACAGGCAGGATGTCAGGTCAGTGGCGGCAAACTGGTACTACAGACTGTAAGCCAATTTCTTAATGCTTTGCATTACCGTGCCCACCAGATTTGCAGGTAAATTTATCTGCATCTTCAGAACTCCAAATCTGTTCCTGCATGCTGTCTCCTCTTCCACCCACACTCATTAGAGTTGAATAATGTTATACTTGATAACCACCAGATAGAAAGAGTACCCTAGTCTCATATAGCTACCAGGGTAGGCAGGCATTTTAGCATGTCCTCATTTGTCAGATTAGATATTCAATAGGTGGTTATTGAACACACATAAACAAATCTGATTTTGTGTAAGCAAACAAATACACCCAAAATACTTGCCAGTAAAATCAGTAGGCATACAACATTGCAACCCAGCTTTGCAACTGTGTCCATTTCTTCTGTCAGGCTTAAAAAAATCACCAAAACCATCTTTGCCCCTGCTACAAGATAGAATAAGTCTTGGGAGCATTAGTTTTAAAAACACATTCAGGAAAGAACCAGCTTTCCAGATTCCAAGATAAGCAATAGTAAAGCACAACAAACTTTCTTGACATCATCAGCTGAACTAGCCCAATGTGCAAAAGCAAATCATCTCCCAGCAATCCAGTCCTTTTAAAATTTCTTATTTCATATTTTTCTACCAACAGGACTCTTAATGTATGGAAGTTACCTTGAAGGATGAATAATCCCTGGCAGGTGTTCTTTAATGAGGACTGGTTCCATAGCTCAGTGGTCCACAACCTGTAGCCCATGGCTCTGTAGTGGCCCAAAAGCCTCAGATAAGTAGTCACAAATGGACTATAGACTATAATAAACAGAAAAACGAACAAACTTACATTGTGTCCAAGCATTCCATGCTGCTATTTTCCATGTAGTTTTTCTGATTTGCCAGGAGGAAGTTTTCAGCAAAGTGCAATTTGCACAGTTGCTCTGGGGCCTGCTTTGAAAAATGCCCTGGTAGGTTCCTCATAGGCACATGGCAGCTGAGGGTTAAAGGTGGTTCACTGGTCTAGAAAAGCCTTGGGGGTCATTGCCTTAGCTAATTCTGAGCAATGCATTTTCTCCGAAATCATCAACCCTTGCATTTTAACTCTGATACTCATTACATTTTCTTTTAAATACCATAAAAATTAAAGATAGCAGTGCATAAACCTTGAAAGGTAATATCCCTTGGCCTCACATATGCATGAGATTTCTCCTCCTTTTTTCTTTTCCTTTCTTCTTGCCCTCTAATCTCCCTTGTCGCTGACTGGTCCGTGATAAACAATAACATACAAGATTCAAAACTCACGCAGGCAAACACACAAGAGTAAAACCATACAAGCAGCAATGTCTATGCACTGCTGTGAGTTGCCCTCTTCTTCACTTGTTTTATTCTTAATTTGGATCCCTGAGGAATTTTTCTTTTTGCCAGAGACACATTGGACCTTTCTGATTGAACATGTTTTGAATTCTTCCAGGGAAAAAAAACAACCTCTTTGATTTTGAAAGAAAATTGTAACCTGTATTGTCATCTCTGAGTCTGTCTTTGTCAGCAAGGCTGGAAAAATATGCTCTGATCAAATATTTGGGTGTGTGCTTTTCACTCTGGAGCTGAGGACCTAAGCTCCGTGACATATCTTGGATGTTGGCCAAGTTTAGATCCCTAATAATTTAAAACAATAACCACCTGCTTTAAAGGGGGGGAAAAAGGCATTTCCTTCTTGCTGTTCGCTAGTTTAGGATCAGCAAAATCTTTTACTGCATGAAATTGAAATGTAATAGCTGTAAGGTTGAGAATTGAAATCTTGCACTAAGCACTTCATTGCTGCAGGCTTTTAATTTTTTTTTTCCTGTTAAAATCATAGCCATACAATGCCTTTTCAGATCTCTGAGTTAGGTACTTTGCCTCATAAGACCTGTTGCTTAAGAGATGTAAAGCCTACCATTATCAGCCTTTTGATGAGGTCTAAACAGAATGTATGTGTTTATACACATCCATCATTAGATATGTACATTTGCAAAGTAGAAATATCTATTTGTCTATTCTGGAAGTTCTTACAGCTACAGTATTTTAGACTAAAGACCATCCCAGATCAATCCGCACCTATTTCAGACCCAAGCAGATTTTTAACAGCGTGTCATACATCTTTGAAGGAATGAATAGCCTTTTTCTGACCATCAGTTGCAAAAGGAAAAAAGTGCCTTTGTAGACGCATGAGATGGAAGCTGGGTGAAGGCCATCCTCAGAGAGCAGCATGGCTCCTTGGGTTGCTTTTGAAGCCACACAAGCTTCCCCGAATACTGTTTCACCCCAAACGCAGTATATGTCCCATGTTTCCACCAAGACCATCAGACTCTTTTTCATTCTCCAAGTGAAACAAGCTTTTGGTTGCCCATATCTTGAGCTTCCTTCAAAGAGCACAGCTGGCCTACAGCAACAAACAGCTTGGTAGATGGTTTGATGGTTTATTTCAGGCCACCAGTAGGTCCCAGGAGATGGGCTGAGAAGCATCATGTTGTACAGGACGAGCTGGGTTCAGGTGCTTGGGAAAATATGAAAGTAAAGCTTAGTTTTGTAGGCAAAAGCAAGGAGGAGGATTTAGTACAGCAGCCACAGGGGTGGGGCTGATCTCAGCAGCGGGACAGAGCCCATCTCACAGGGCAATTTCAAGATGCTGGAGAGTGGCACCAGGGGGTTGGGCTGCAGCACCCTGCCTGGGACAGGAGGGCTCCATTGCAGGTGGGGACAGTGGGACCAAACCCTCCTGGGCAGGAGGTGCATGGGTAGCTTCTAATTAGATGTTTCTTAATGGATTCACTAAGGCATTGCCTAAGGACTGCTCTCACACAGTCTGCTTTACTGGAAAAGGGTCATATCTGCTACAGGAGATGGTATCTCCTCTGTGCTCCTCCAAGCAGATTCAGAGATTTGGGCTTCTTTCAGCTAACCCAAGGGACCCCAGCCCGACGTCCCACATGCCTCCGCAGGGAAAGGGAATACCTCTGCCTTCCCATCTTTGGGCCATAGCTCTGAGTTGGATACTTTTGATTTATCCTTCTAAAATAACAATATCTTCTCCCTTTACAAATCTTTAGGCAAAAATTGAGTTCTGGGGGAGTAACAAGGGAAGAATACTAAAAGAGATGTTCAAAGCCGTAGGATTTGCTTCTTTTACATACTTAAAGTAATTTGCTGGGCAAGAAGAGAAAAAAAAAAAGACTGTATTTTTCCCCCTCCACATAATCTAGAGGAAATGCCTCAGAACTGGTCCAAAAGAAATTGTAATAAGAGTATATTGTGGCTTCACGTTTTTGAGGGCTTTCATGAATGGTGAGAATGATTGCCCATTCATGTAGATTCAAAGATGGGCTTTTTTTCCTTAACTGCTCCTTGAACAGCACAGCCCATATTTGACAAGTTAGAAGCATTAGAGAATAAATTCACAGAGATGAAAATAGAATTTCCAAAAAAGTTTTCCTTAGACTTCAAAGCAGATAAAAAGGATTCAAGGAAGTTTGATCTTTATTTTATAAGTATGTACAAGAGAAGGAGAGAACGAAGGCAACAGTCAAAGAAAAGTCTGGTTTAATATTTCTCTTGTGGGCATACATAATGAGAAGTGGAACGCCACAGTTCCTCAGTGTTCATAGGGTAGCAATTCACTGCCATGAAATTATACCTGGCTTCTTAGAAAATTCCTTCACTTCTCTGTGCTTGTCTGAGGTATGACAACCTGCTCTTGAGGCTTCCAGATGCTGAGCTGTAGTGGATGGATTATTCCTAGAAAAATTAAAATGTAACAGAGATGTAATCCTTTTTTAAGCTTTCCAACTGAACGGCAGTATATTTTCTCTAGAAAAACTAATACAGAAATTAATTTTTAAAACAAAACTTTGTAAAGTCTTTCAGTTTATAAAAAGTTAGACAAAAAAGAATGTGTGAAAAGTATTCCTGTTTGAGCAAAAGAGCATTTCAAAGTTTGAGCATTTGCAAAAAAACCCTGATGTAAGTGAATGTTGACAAAAAGGCAAACAACACATGAAGAAATAAGGCTGAAAAAAACTCAGAATTAAACAGAATGCTTTGTTCTAAGTTTGTTTTTTTTTTTAAATGGATTTTATTCACCGTTCAATGTCAGGTCAGACTAATTACATCCATACCAGGAAATTAAATAATGCCAAGGAGTGTTTCCAGCCATGGTGTTCCATCATTGGCACAGGTAAATTGTCCCCAGCAGAGCTTTGGCCCAGGCCAGCAACTGCTTTCCCAAACAGGTCCCAGGCATGGTTTAGGAGCTGCCACGGGCCAGGAACCATTTCTGCTGCACTGTTTGGATATGATCATCTTCTGCATAAGATAAGAGAGTTTACTGATACAAGTGCAACCTATTCCATGCCAGTTTGCTCAAATACTGAAGAACGGTCCCACGTACATATAATTTGCTTGTGCGAACATGACAACTTGGTCTGTATCATGCCAAAAAAGAAACCAGACCAAAAAACTGAACAACCATAAGTGCAACGATGTGTAATGGATTTATACTATAGATATAAGAACATGAGCATGCTCATGCACGTGGTCAGTAGCTGTAGTGTGAGTTAGGTGGAAGACTTAGCCCAAGAGCACAGTGACAATGATTGTTCCTTAACAAGGAACCTGTCTTCTTGTGCTCAACTGACTGATTTTTGTTCTCATTTCTATACTCAAAGTTCAGAGATACACTCACCTGATCAGTACCAAAACTAGCATTTCCCTCAATGGCATCCTGGCACAAGAGGCTTTGTCTTTGCAGATGTGCATGGAAGCACCAGGTTAATTTGCCATGAGTTATTTTGAATTTTTAGAACCTCATGCAATTCTGGTTATCAGCAAAAAGCAGCAGGTAATAAAGATACGTCATCTGTATCATACCATAGACTGCTGCAAAGATCATGGGACTGGCACTAGACAAGCCAGCTCTGAACTAGACCACATCAGTGCAGCACTGACCACGTGGACACAAGAAGCTGGAGTCAGCACCAGCTCAGGTGTTTTCAGCCATGTAGATCCCCCTTAGTGACCAGGCAGTGATCTAGAGAGTGCTCCAGTGCAAACAGGGGAGCACTGGCTCAGGCTGCTTGCATGGAAATTTTTGCTGCATGAGAACTCGGTTCTGAAAGCACTGAAGTAAATTTTGCTCAGGTTAGTCATCCCATCAGAGTCATTCAACCAATAAAGTATTTGAGGACTGAGCCCTAATTTTGATAGCTAATTAAATACCTAGTTAATGATTGTGTTGACTGTAATACTTACCAACATGCAGATGAACATGTTTATGCATTTTTAATGTATAAATTCCTTCACCAAAAAGTACAACTGAAGAAAAACGAAGAATGTCTACAGTAAACCTCAGTCTTCTGCCATACTTGCAGCAAGACAGAGACCCTCACATCTTTTGTTGGTAGAAAGGACTTTGGGTTTTGTATGTTATGAACAGCTATGTCTGATGTACCCAGTTATGCAGCTATTTTGCTGATAGATCTATTACTCATCCAACTTGCATGAATGACCGAGGGTATTATTAGGCATATTGGAAGTGAGTGTTTTGGGCTGTGATGATGTTTTAAGGCATGATGAAGGGTCCCATCTACCCTAATCAACTTTGCATAGCCGGGGTTCAACTTCCAGTGTTGTCTTTCATCAGTGCAAGTGTCAGTCACTGGCCAACGCGTTGCCCACAGCCCTCTGACCTCATTTCTTCATGGCGGGATGCATGTTGTTCTTTCAGGACAATTTCTTTTCGCCTGCTTTCCCAGCTTGCTTGGCCATGACAGGTCTGCCCCAGTTATGGCATTCACCATATGGCTGGGCTTGGCTCCACCCTATCTTTTAATAATTCCATCTCACTGACCATCCCCCTTGCATTACTTTCACCGAGGGCATTTCAGAATTCAGCCCCAAACTATTGGTTCTGACTAGCTTATCCATGTTAAATCTGAAAATATTAGCATTCATTTTCTGCTCAGTGATAGCCCCTGAAGTGACCTTAGTAGGTTATGTCTCATTTCATATATTTTCCTCCTATGGTAAACTGATACAGTGTTGATACAACTACAGCTATTAAGTCACAGCTTGAATTCAGATAAATGCGTTTGGAAACACGGGTTTAGAATATCACAAAATTCATAAGCATTCATTCTCTCTCTTTCTGCATGTTTATGTATCAAAAATACATGAAAATATTTTTAAAATCTGCTGCAAATTTTCCAGAAAACAAAAATATGGAAAGATTAAATACATGTGGTTATGTACAGAACGGACTACAGACCTCCTGCTGTTCTGAGGGATTGATGCAAATTCACATTCCAAATTAAAATCCAAGCTGGTTAAATATTTGTAAGAATTTTTTTTTTTCATATAAACCCTACAATGTTTTTAAGCTGTTGAAAGGAAGAAAGGGAGCGCTGCTTACTTATTTTCATCTGTGAGAAAGGAGAGCACTTTAAAAAATGAAAGCTATTCAACAGCCTTTTATCATTACAATACCTGCAAATACATTAGTTGCATTATAATGTTTTTAATTACTATTTTTACGTATTTTTTGTTGCATGCTTATGTTATCTAAGTCTATTTGTCTACACACTTGGGATCACATGGGATTGTCCCTGCATAATCTGAGCCTCATGTTGAGGTCAAGAGCTTTCCTATCGCACCGTTTTGGAAGAATTGCCTACAGCCATATTTCGGCCTACTTAGGCATATACAGCAATATAGTTTTAATTACCTCTGTACATGCTATTTCCCATAGGATTCCGGCTTCACACAGCACAAAGGATGAACAGCGATCACCATGCTAGCGGTTGTTCACTACTTCTTTCCAGTCGTCTTATTTAATGTGGTCAATGCTTTGCCTCTTGTGAAACAAGAGAACAAGGAAAGACTTGTTTCCTTCTCAGCTTCACCAGAGCACCAATCACTTTAATATCAAGCAAAGGACAAAACTAGAAAGGTAACAACACAATCCCTCTTGGATGGGAGGGACAGAGAGGATCTTACTCCTGTGTGCAGGCAGGATGGTGATGCACAGGTAGATTAAGCAGCATCCATCAACTTAGGGTGCCCTGTTTGTTACACTCAAGACCTCATTATATCCAAATCCATACACATTAATATGTCAAAACCCAGCTCCTGTCCACAGCTGGTCCGTAGCACAGTATTGCCTACTCCTTGGTTTCTCATGAGGAGCAGGCTGGTGCTGGGGACTGTGGACAGTCCCATGATGGTATAAAGGATGAAATTCACAGTCGGGAGCCTCCGGTGGGATGGCAAACCTCTCAGCTTGGTTCCCTGCCCTATTTGCTCTCTTTCCTGGGTCCAGCAGCCTGCTAGGGGTGCTCAGGGACAACAGTGCTGTTCAGAGCTCTTTCCACCCCACTCCCTTGCAGCAGGGCAGGAGAAGGAGGGAGGCTCTCCTCCTGTCCCTGTCCCCATCCCCTCCTTCCTGGGGAAAAGCAGCACTGCCAAAGGGGCCGGGATGTGGGTAGGGGTGGCCCCATAATTGTAAAAAGTCCTAGCACCAACAAAAAATCTCTTTCTTTCTCTTTGTTCCTAAAAATCACTGAGCTGTTTCTGCTGGGAGAGGCTTTTTCTCTGAAACTTTTTTTTAATAAAAGACTCTCTTTTAACTCTTATATCCTCTTTTAAGTGACAAAAAACCACTGCTCTGTGCCAGCATTTGAAGTCTGGTATAGTTAAAGTAAAAAGAAAAAAAGATTATTTAATGGGTAATATAAAGACCCTGAAATCAGTGCAGCTCTGTACATATAGCTACAGATATATGTACACAGATAGTGCACCAGAAGTACATATATACAGTAAGATAGCCACATTCCATATAGCTATGGATTTATAATTTAACTGTACAATAGTATAAGAAACCGTACAAGAATCATATGCTTTTTATCTGGCACCATTTGACTGCATGTGTTTCTGTTCTGGTTTATTGCTTATCAGCTAATCGCATAATTCAGCTGGATGCATACTAAATTGAAGTCCAAATGCTGTTCACCGCAGTGTAATCCCTCTGGATAAAGGAATAGTCAGTATACCCACTGGACTGCATTCCTCCATCACTACTTTGTAAACAGCTGTTAGCATGTGTTGTAAAATATAAGACAAAAATATATTATTGTCACATATAAAAACATGGTTGCTACGTTGAAATCTTCACTGCACTTGTTAAGAGGAATGTGCAAAACATTAAGATGAGCTGAGAAAGCACTGAAATGCTCGGTCCTTTTCGTGGCAGCTTCAGGTGAGGGCAGGTGCTGCTCCAGAAGTGCAGGCAGCAGAAGCAGGCAGCTGGTATCGTGCAAGGGAAGCCTCTGAGGTCCCACCAGGGATTCCTGCAGACCAAACCATGGCTCTCATGATAGAGAGAGTCTTGATAGATTGCACAGACAAAATATAGCACCTGCAAGTCCTTTCCTGATTTGTGCATGTTCAGAAGATGAGACAAATCAAAGTAAAGCAAAGCAAGTAAAAAGAAGGTGTCTTTTCCATCTGTGCTGCCATGGAGCAGCCTCACCCCACCTGCCTTCCACCCCTGACAGCACACAGGTTGCCCTTGCTTTTAAAAAGAGCAAGCAGGAGCCAACAGGTATGGGTTTTTGGAGGAAAATCATACCCACTGCTTTGTGAGGCAATGTTTTCCTCCTGATTTTTTGGCTAGGCAGGCAAGGGGGGCAGGTAGCAACTTAGGGCAGAAGTGGGAAAGTCATGATAGCCCAGGGAATGGCCGTGGGCAAAGGGGAAGTACTCACACAGAGACAAGCATACAAGTGGGCTCTGCGCATGCAATGGGAGAGAGTCCTTTGCTTCACTCTTAGCCTTCAAAGCATGGTGCTGGCTGAGGGGCCGTGACCTTCAGCGTTCAGCCTGCCATCTCACCGGGGATGCCTTGCGGCAAAGCTGGCTGCATCAGCATCCTTAACAGCGGCGTGAAAGTCTGAGTAACTGATCGTAATAGTCCCCTTCTGGCCTGAAATTTGATGAAATCTTTATAACTCTGTCTTTCTTAGCCAAGGGGTATTGTGCAGAAGCAATGGTCCCCAAACACTCTCCCGATTTTGAATCCTTTCTTTAGTTTTAATTTTCCTTTGATTCTATGACCAACCAGTATTTTGTTTTCATTTTTTCCATTCTCACATTCCTTTCTTTCCCCATTGAGCAGACTTAATTCTTGGAGCCAGATTTGAGAGACCTGGAGCTGGAGCTTTCCCTCCCAGGAGCACGGGAGGGCTGAGGCAGGTCCCCCTCCCACTGCACACCAGCCCCATCGGTCACTCCTCCTGGGTCTTTCTGGGGAATTGTCAAAGGGTATTCAAAACTGGCTTAAAAAAATGGCAAATAATATACAGATGTTTAAGTAGGTGTATTAGGGATCTGTAATTTTGTCTTACTCTTTACTTGCTATCAGCTCACCAAAGCTGAATGCAGCCACCAGAAGCCACTCTCCATCGCTCGGGCTGCTAACACGCTCCAGTGAGGAAAGGGAGGGATATAATATGAGATTGCTGTAAATGAGATTCTTGTCACTGAGGCCAACAGCGTAGCAGCATTAGAAAATGGAGTTATGCACTTCTGTGGAAAATGGAAATACCCACACTGATATTAGATAAGACAGAAAAATTAAGAGAAAGACATTCCCATGCTGCAGGGCAATGGCTACGTAGATGGATTGGAATAAGACACTTTTCTTAGAGTTAGACCATTAAGAAATTATTTTACAAGATTTCCTATGCCCTGCTGTGAACTATCTCCTATAGCCACAGTGTCCATGTCTGACAGACCTCCTTTTGGAGGCAGGGTGGGAAATCTTCCTCTGGTTCTGATTTAGAGGTGCCGAGTATATCTTCAAAATTAGCTGTGTGCATTCCCTCTAATTCGTTTTGCTTCAAGGGTGCTCACGTCTCTATGGTTCTATTTCCACTGGCAATATAGGAAATGAGTTCACTGGCAGGAAAGCTCATTAAAGTTATGAGATTTACAGGAATATCAGTGACTGGTTTTTGAAAAAGTCTGGTGGAAGTTGCAACTTACTTGCCTAGGCAAAGCTAAGGAGCATCTGAAATGCCATACCCTGAGCGTTCCTGGTGAAGTGCTTATCAACAAGATTCAGAAAAATTTGGGATAAAATCTCAAATACATTTTATATAATTGTAAGTTACTCATGCATAACTTCAAAATGGGAAAATTAATTGCATTTGTCAAAGGACTTTTTTTTAGGCATAGTTTGTTCTGTTATAAAATTCCAACTAAGATTTTAACCTGTAGCACAATCTTTAAAGGTATCCACCTTTAAAACTGCATTAAAATAACAAAAGTGACCAGGAAAATCCAGCCGGGAATTCTGTTGTAATTTTAATGCAGCTGTATTATATATCTTATGTATTTCACAACATGCTACCCTAATTCTGCAAAGAGCTAAGCATGTGTTTAAATTTATACATTTTGAGTTTTAATGAGAACTCACAGAGTGTAAAGTTAAGCATACATAAAATCAGATTAGGAGTTAGTGTTAACACTGCAAGTGGTACATTCAAACACTGGAGGGAGAAAAAAAAGAACATGTACTGTCGATGAGAGAAATTTGATGAATTAACTTTAAACTTCAGATGCTTTTTTATTTTTTAGAACTCAGTCTTCAACCCCAGAATTGCAATAAAACTGTGCTTTCTCACTCCATTTCCCCTGTATTTGAGCAGAGTTTTTGGATACAATCACTTCATACAATCAGTCCCTTTTTATGAGAAAGCGTATTCTTAAATATATGTCTGTCTGTTGCTGGATCCTATTTTTCACATTAGTGCATCACCTGACCTTTGTAAGACTCCAGCTTATCTGATCACCATTCCCCAGGCAATCCATTATTCTGCCATTGATACTCCTATTATGAGGGATTTTTTTAATTAATTGTCTTTATAGTAAAGAGGAGATGGTGGGTTTAAATAGAGGTGAGTATTTCACAGAGGCATGAGTCATATTGTACTTAAGCAGCACAGGCTACAAGAGAGAAATGCAGCCTCCTCCAGTCAGCAGTTCTAGTGTGTATCATCTCCAATATTTCATTTATCTTATTCTTCTGCACACTCTGCGTAAAATCACTTTTGGATTTATTCAATCTCTGTGTTGTTTTTTCTGATATTCTTTAAAAAACATACAACTTCTGCACCTTGCAACATACCAACCTGACACACTCCACTGTCTTCGATGAAAGCAGAGGCAGAAAAAAATCTTTTTTTTTTTCATACCTCCTCACAGAAAGTAGCTCTTTTCTTCCAGGTCAAAGTAATTTGTGTGCTTAATCTCAGTTCTCTGGAAGACAGCTTTCTGCCAGAGGGCTGGCCAGTGCTTGGGGCAGAAGTACCTTAATTTTGTGAAGGCTTGTAGGAGCTTCTCTAATGTGCTTACTCTTAACAGTGAATGCAATTAACTGCAGTTGAGCACGACAGCTCTGAGTGTGGGTGGAGGCTCACAAGGAGCTTCTCAGTGCTCTCCCTTTTGGGACACTTGTTGGCACACTCATGCCTCAAGACTGTCCCACAAGTGCTACTCCCAAAGACCTTCATTGCCACAGATTTTTTCCTCTGGCCATGCCCTTGGCCACCATCATTTGAGGTTACTTCATTAGTCCAACTCTGTGAGCCTCCTCGAGGAATAATTTCTCAAGCATGCAACCTCTGGAATGTATGCTTTAAAACATTTTAATCCAGCAGCAGTATGAGTTAGTGATGTATGCAGGTAATGCAGTATTTCTCTCCTTGATCCATGGTCTAGTAGGAGGGAGAGAGGTGGCCACGCGCTTTCAGGGGAGTTGCAGCGCTGGGAGAGTGGAGGCCTTGAGACAATCTGCTGGAGCCACCTTCCTCCTCCATCCACATGTGGCAGGCGTGCTGGGAGGCCCACACCCAGCACTTCCCATCCCCTCTCTCAGACAAAGTAGGTGGCCCGATTCCTCCTGCCCCACTCCCATGGACACCTTCCCCCTTTCCCCTCCTCTTCTTTACCAGCTGCAGCCACCATGAGCTGATGGTGACTTCCAATGACACCTCATCCCCATCCCTCCACCACCTCCATCACAGGGAGGTTAACACCCAGTTTAGGTTTCTTCTCTGTCCTTCAGATCTCTTTGAAGACGTCCTTTCCGAGGGAGCCTTCCTATCTCGTTTCAACCACAGGCAGCCGCAGCAGATTCGCCCCTTCTTGGGGTGCAGAGACAAGCGAGGGGTGGGGGGAGCAGGAGGGGAGGAGGGTGACCTTGCTCCAGCCTCATGGGACACTTCAGGATTTCACTGCGCTAGGTAAATAATAAATACAATTCACAAGTATGTTAACTGTGTTATTTTTTCTCAGCAAAATATTTACTGGGTTTTGTCTTAAGGAGGTAATGCTGATCTTACTAACAGGGGTGTGATCTCAAATCTCATTCCTGGCTTTTAACTGCGTATAATAATTCAGTTCACCCATTTATCCCTTTAACATAACATTTAGGTTAAGCAGGAGGCCTAAGGGGAACATGTTATTACTAACCTGTTTTTTATTTTTCTTTGATGTCCTCGATTCTATTCTCATTCATGTATTGGGGGTGCAACAAATGAACCTTGAGCATTTATTTTATTTACTAATTTTGCTTACTAGCATTATCAAAAGAGTGGAGCAGCTGTGAGCTTCACAGATTGAGCATACAGCTGAACATTTAACGGCCCCAGTTTATCCTGGCTTCAAGGCATCACAATATAATAGTCACTGACATGAAAGCTGAAGAAAGGATGTCATGGGAAGTCTGAGCGTCATGCTGTGAGAGGGTATGTACTGTGAGACCCTCACTTCATTGGCTTCTAATAGGCTAAGTATTGATATGCAAATAAGAGAGGAGCTTGTGTGTGGCCTTTTAATACAGTCACTAAACATCAGTTCAGAAAAAAAAAATTAGTAAGGCCTCTCTTCTTATATTTCTAACTAAAGATGCACAAAACCCAAAATGGATGCATTTTCACTCAACTGCTTTGAAAGCAAATGAGGCCACTGCTGGAAAATCATGCGTAGGGCCTGAAAGCTGAAAAATTCTGATCCAGATTTCAAACACCAAGTGCTGAGGTAGGCTGATAAGCAGAAGTGGGCTAACCCATGGCGGGGGTTAAAAAAAAAAAAAATCAGTTCCTTCATTACTAACATGCCTCCCTGGGAGCAATACATGTGCCTCTGGAAGATTAGGTGCTGGGTTGCCATCCCTGAAAATAGAAAGATGTTTGCAAGGCAGCAAAAAAGAGAGGCCCAAAAGGCATCTCCAAGGAGGCTTTGACTCTTCTGGTTCTGACACACACAGATAATTCCCATTTCAAGTTCGAAGCAGGGGCAGCAGATGAGAGGAAAGCGGCTGTTAGTTTATCTTGTAAACAAGCACCAGCATGCCACCAGATTATGACAAGGCTTCGGGTTGGAGATGGCCCTAGACAGCTAAAAGAGTGAAGTGTTTAAAAAATAGAATTGCTTCTGAGAGCACCATTACCCAGCTATTTTGGGCCACCTCAAATACTATGACTGGCCTGAAAGCCCCCAAGGAGTGAGGATGCTGGAAGCCCTCAGTCCCATAGCTGGGAGGGCATGTGTGGTCCTCACCTAGGAACCAGCCACAGGAAGAAACATAGCCCAAAACCTCCTTTATGCCCTGAACTCACCTGCTCCAAGCAGGTTGTAACAAAACTGGCCTTTCAAGCGAGGCATCCCAGAAGAAAGCCACGGCTGCACATTAGAGGTGGTAGCAGGTTTTCTACATATTGTCACAGTGTGGATCACATGTAGCATTTAATAGAAGGCTCAATGGCCAGAGGATGCCCTGGCAAATGTCACTTCGACTGGGCTCTTTGTGCTGCAGCTCTGTGTGGCCAAGCTCCACGTACATATGTTAATTGCTATTAGCATATGTCGGCTCCAGCTGCCCACATGCCCGCACGTGACTGTAGCTGACGCCAGGGGTATCATGAATAGCCCTGCCTTCGCTTTTTCCGCTTGCCTCCGGGCTTGTCTGTGTGGGAGTTTATTACAGCGCAAGATAAGATGCTATATTTATATTCCTATAAGGCCCTCACAGATTCAGATTCCGAACGAGCACATTTTTCCAGCTTAACTTAGGCCGCTTTGGAAACAGCTCAAGCTAAGCAAGAAAAAGCCATTCTTTATTCCCGAATAAGCATGTCCCACATCAGTACGACTGCCCAGTTGCCATTCACCCCTGTGATTTCCCATGTGAAAACGGAGAGCCGCAGCAGGTCAGGGCCGACCCACCTCCGCAGAGCCACGCACCAGCCGCCAGACTCCCCCCAAACCTCTCGGTGTGCAGGTTCCCCAGTGCCCTCCTCTGCCACCCTTGCTCCTTCAGCAGCACTTATTCCTGCAGCCCTTCTCCAAATGGGTGCATGCACTCAGCCTACTGCATGCACATATCCCCTCCTAAATTCACCTCCTTTCCTCTATACACAAGCCTATCCACAGGATTCATCTTACCTTCCATTTTCCCCACTGACATTAAACAAATAAAAGCAGCAGCAGGGAAAGAGACATGTAGAAGTCAGCTTAATGCCCAGTGGGTATAAACTATTGAGATGCTGTAACACATACCTGCACACACACACACTCATGCACCCGTATGAATCTTCATAAGAGGAGAAATCACTTACACGTCTTCCTATTATAAAACACACTTCTCTTTCACCACAACCAGTAGGGAAGCTGCTTAATAATGAATACTTGAAGGTCTGCTCTTATTTCTCTAGATTTTAAATGCTCAGATCAGCCTTGTGTTTTGGGCATCATCTTTTCTGGTGTGGAAGGCTTAGGAGGATTCCTGAAAAGCCCATTAACATTGCTCCTTAATTGGCTCAAGGCATCAGTGCTGATCTCAGCTTGGCACATCCTTCACTTCCCACGCATCACTCCAGGTCCCTGCCAGTTCAAAGAACAGAAAATCAGGAGTAAAACCTAAGAATGAAACTTAAAATAAAAGCTAGAAGTTCCTTAGCTTGGGAAATCGCAGGCGAAAGATGTGCATTATACAGCCTTCCTGGGAAAATATTGCTTTCACAAAACTAACAAAGACATTTGATTACAGCTTTTAATTCTGAAGTGGTGTCAAAGTGTTTAACCTTTCACTTACCAGTGCACCACCACCTCAGTACTATTTTAAAATGTGATTAAAATGCATATTCCCTCCCCCTGTTTAACTGAGCAGTGTTCGAGGAGAGTAAATGCAGGTGTACAGAGGCATATTTTACACCCTTGGGCTGCCTGGGGACAAAACTCATACCAGCAATGACGATTCAACCCAACTCACCTGAGCTCCGCTGCATCAGAGCAGGTAATTGCCATAAATCACCCTGTGCCCCACTCTCCACAGCACGGAGAAGATTAATGGCAGCAGACACTGGAGCTGCCAACTCGGAAGATTTCTGTGGTGGAGCAGGGACAGATATGTGTGAGGAATTTGTGATAAAAAGCTATACTGGGACTATAATAAAGTGCTGGAAAGGCGCCGAGGTCCTCTTCCATAACGCAGACACATTAAGGTCTGTCTGATTGTGGTGACAGACAGGTATTTGACTGAACACACTGGCAGCTATTAAAAAAAAACCAGTAGCTAAAAGCTAATGTCAAAACATGATGTAGGCCTGTCAGATGCCATCAGTAATAATTTTTGCTATGACCACTCGCTGGTAAGGTGGGCGAAGGAAACAATATTGTCGCTGACTGCGAGGGACCTGCTGCTTGTGATTTGTGGGCTTCAGAGGCAGAGGGTCTGCTGCCACCCTCCCCGATGGACATGCAGTGGTGGGCCTGGACAGCAGCTCTCCCCAAGAGAGATTTATTGTCTCCACAGTTTTCCTTTGGCTTGGTTAGGAGAAAAATCTTGCTGGCAAGAAGAAACTAGGAGCATGTTGCATGGAGGTAAGTGGGAGGCTAAATGCATTGAATAGCAAATTACATAGGGGTAAAGCATCACTACAGCCTTTATAAGAAGGGAGCAGAAGGACTGCTGGACAAGTAGTATTTTGTAGTAAAAGTTTATCATAAGCTACTTAGAAGGAAAATCAGGCAGAGCAGCAAAACAGCCCTAGACCTTTCTCTTGCATCCATCCTTCGGCCGTGCCAGCAGGCATATGCTGCCCAGAGGTATGGTGGGAGGCAGGTGGCCCTGGCCGGTCGTTGCTCCTGTCCTTCTTCCCTCTCGCTCCCCAGCAGTGGCACAGCCATGGCAGGACAAGGAAAGCCTGGACTAAAAAAGAGGAATTACCAGCCGGGCCTCGTTTTGTGCCCAGCTGTGCCCAGCTGTGTTAGGTAGAAAGGTGCGCTGAGCTTACCAAATCACCCTTAGCCCCCTCCACAAGAGAGGGACCATACCCAGGCACATGCCTTCATTTGTAAGATGAGATTTAAACCTCTGTCCCTCACTTCTGTCCCGCCGGTGTTTACAAGGTGTCCTTGTTTCCACTGGCACTGGGCTTCACGGCTCGGGAGCTGTATCTCTCAGCCTAATTTCCCAAATATTGAAGTACGGCTGCAATGCCAACCTTTACTCTGCTCTTTTCATGAAACTTTTTAATTTCAGACTGGACACTCTGTGTTTCTGTGTCCAAACAGACTTCAGGTCTTTCTTCCCTTCTGTTGAAGATTCCATTCCCTGCCAGCAACCAGCTGCTCCCATTTATTTTTGTATCTTATTCTTCATGCATAAAGCAGGGTACAGCTTTCCCAGGACCAATTTCACCACTAAAAACATTTCCCCCAACTTCAGAGTTAAAAACAACAAGGAAACTTAAAGCGGGAACGAAACTAATCATCTGGCGCCTTTAAAGCTGGTGAGGCTTTTAGTCTTGCCAGCAGCAGATCTCCGATGAGATCTTTGTGGAGTAATGCAGCAGAGGCGCGCCGTGGCTCGGTGTGACAGATCCAAATGTATCCTGTCTGTCCAAAGGGGGCCAGTGGCTCACAGCAGCTGTCGAGCTGCTTTGTAAACAAGTGGGGGACATAGCTGTTTAACCTAGAATCATGCATCTGAAAATATGCTTTGCCTCTCCAAGGATTTTGCTGGAAATGCTTCAAAGGATTCTGTTTTTCCCAGAAAGCTGCATCATGTGGTGTTTATCAACTCCTAGAAAGTCCTCGCAGCCTTCTTCCATAGGAGAACGGCACTTAGCAGTTTGACAGTAAAATCACACATGACTTGTTAAGCACAACTTCCTAATGTAGCTCCCTGTCTGTTGCAACAGTCTCCCTGGTGGTAAAAAAATACAGTACATTACACTCGCTATAGCAACTGTGATGGCAATATGCAGATTACATGACCATATCGCTCTCCGGCATCTAAAAAAGAAATATTTATTTTAGCATAGTCGGTACTCTTTTCACAGTCTCTTATTTCACTGTTCTTTTGTGTTACGCTGTCTTAACTTCATCCCAGGATCTGTCTGGTATTGCTTGATACCAAACATTTTCTTTCTTACACACCCGCCTTTAAATCCAAGCTGACCCTTTGTATTCCTTAGTCATCCGCGCTGACCTCTGTATTCCGCTGTCTTTCTTTCTAAATAGCACACATAACCCAAGTTCATGGATCATTTTATCTTACAATACGTACCAATTCACATATGTGTCTTCATTCTCTCCTGTGGTTTATCCTATTCTTCTGCTTTCTTCCACCTATTATATCTTTCTTTCAAAATGTGCCCCGCTGAAATACTTTTTTCCCTATCTTTTAATTGGGTTTTTAATAGAATCTAGAGTAAATTAGGGATATTCCTATTTTGGAAACCTGTTACATAACAAATTCCCATCTTTTGCAGATTTTCTCTAAAAATCTCTGGTTTTCAGTTCAAGGACTACTTTTTCCTAATCATTTTTTATTCTTTGTGCAAGGGCGCTATAGGGAAAGATGTGTTATTTGAGCTGCAGCTACAGGCTCATTGTAAAGCCAGGAATAATGAAGTTCTGGTTTGAAGCTCGAGTGTTGAATCATTCTTCTTTAGGACTGAATTAAATCAACTAATTGTTTTTCCATCTCTAGAATAGAAGCAATATTGTACATCCTACCTTACAGGGCTGTGTGAGGTTGAAATAATGACAATGAAGTCATAAGCTACCCCAGACCATCCAAATCAGTCTTGAAAAATGTATTGCCATGCTCATTTTCTCATTTGGTATTGTGGTTAACCTTTTCTCAGCAAATATGTTTGCCAAGTCTAGTCTGAAAGCTGCACGCTGCTGAAAGGATATTGTACTGAAATAGGAGTGTAGGTGTGGATGAAGACTGCCAGAAGCATCTCCTATTACCCTAACGAGAGAAAATGGCAGCCAGCTTCCATATATCCTGTAGTCTGCAAAATGGTGAAATACCATCTTTTTGGCAGTCGTAAGTGGATAAGCAGTAAGTGAAAGCTAAGTGCAATGTGATTTCTGTGCAAAAAGGGCACAGATCACAAGGAATTAGAGAAGCTAAGAAAATGCAGAGGGATAAATAAATGCAGCAGGCATGCCACTAGCCCAACATGCTTAAATATCACAGATTAGAAATCTTTAGACCTATGCTCTCTCTGTACCTGTCTGACCTTCATCTGCGTCGTTACAGACATACCCCTCCAGTACTGGCAGAGAATAGGTTGGTCATTCGTGTTGAGCTTTTCCTTTCACTATATTTTGCCATGTGAAGCATGTTCTGCTTTTACAAGGTAGAGTCTGCATCCAGCTTGCATTGAGTGTCTAAGCACATACCACATTTCTTGCATAGGACGTACATACAGATATATTTTTTAAAGTCATGGTTTCAATATGTGTCTTGTGAGAAGATATATGGACTGCTTCTTTAAAACTGTAGCATAAGATCAGGCAGGAGAAAAGGTAGTAAAGACTGTAGCAAGTATCTCTACAACAGAGCAAAAAAGAAGAGGAGCAGTCTAGGGATTAGGTAGATGGTTTTGTATTAGGTACTGTATGCAATATGAGAAAAAATATGTTTTCCCTGTTTCTTTCTCAATCTCATATAGAATCCTGTTCTTTTTCAGGCTCTGTACCTGTTGGGCAGAAATCCTAGTTTATTGAAAAAAAAAAAAGAAAAACTTTTACCAGGTTTATTTTATTGTAACATTTTTTGGAAAAATTGTGTTTCTTTTGCATTGTTTAAAAAGTTAATGTTGACTTGAGGATTGAGTTGGGTTTTGGCAATGCAAAAATACTAATATTAGAAGTGTTGATTTTCATAATTTCCTCAACCTGTTTTTCAGTACAAAAAGAGGGGAACATTTTTAAGAGTGCGAATGGAAGAAAACATTAAATTCCTGGGCTTTCTTACATTTTTTTTCTAACTCTTCTGTAAGGAAGAAAAGGAGATTTCTTCACTTTTACGTGTGTTAACTCCGTACTTTTGCCCTCCACCCTTTATTTTCTATTTGAAATGAGGGAGATGAGGAGATAAAAAGAAAATCAGCAGATGAAAAGAAAACCAAAACTGGCTAACTTTCACTTTTTAGAAACTAAATTACTGAAATCTTCGTTGATATATGAAAATAGAAACAATCTTTCATTTCATATTTTCCAAGTATAACTAAAAAAATCTGTCAAAAAAGACTTTTGATTCCAATGACATCGCATCTTCCAAAACGCGGTATTTGGACAAAAATTTCTGCTCATTCTGCCGTAGTCATTGACACCGACCTTCTACATGTAGATTCAAAGAGATTAATTAAAGACGAGCAGCACTGCTAAATTGTCAGCAGCTGGGGGATGAAAGCGATTCTGGAGAGTAATTCTCCAGTGACGCTGTGGATAAGGCAGGACATTTAGGGGCTAAATTATCTCCCTCCTGAATTTAAACCAAGTCTGGTGAAATGGTAGTTTTCTGAAACTCCCTTTACGGTCAAATTCTATTGCCAGTGGTGTGCATTTTTTTATAAAGCAAAAACAAAATATAAAATAAATGGTATAATTAACATTAAATGGTGCAAGTATACAGAACTTACTGTGCACTAGGGATTATACATAAGATGAACTTTATAGTTTTTACATTTCAATTTTATAATTATTTTTTCCCCTGTATTTCTCAGTATGTTTCACTGGCATTCAAAGAACAAGAGTAGAGTTCCCCTGTGGTTAATTTAACCCTAGGAAATTCCCCAGAGCATAATCAAAGACTGCACAGTGGCTAACATTTCTCTCCTGTTTCAAAACTAATGAAGTTAAACCCTGCTGGCTAAGACAGTATTTCTAAAAGTCTATTAGACTTTAAATATAGTAACCGAACAGACATCAGTCATACTACAAAATGTATTTTTTACCACCTGTCTAAAAGAGGCAGCACAGCCACAGAAAGACCTCATCCATGGGTTTGAACCACCCTCATTATCACCTATGAATTAAATTGAAACTGCCAAAAGTCACAGCAGTGAATTCTAGACATGACAGTCAGACCATTGCCCGTGACACGGGGGTGAAACGCCTTCCCCAGACCTGGCCTGGGATTTGCTTTCTTCATAGCTACCCACTTGGGACTAAACTACTTCAAAGGTGCTCAAGTGGGTCACAGGTGTGAGAAATCTGCATATCTTAAGCAATTAACACTGTTGAAAACAGTCGTATTAGGGAATAAATCACGGTTTAAACCATGCTGTTAATAGGAATGCTGCTTGAGGGGACCAGGGTGAGCAAAGTGGTGTGAACCCCAGCAGCACTCTGCTAAATATCTCAGCTCTCATTTTTTGTCAGCATTTGTGTTCCTCTTGGCTGCTGGGATATCCCCGCAAGGGAAAGAAAAATGGGAAACTCATACACATGCATTTTGCATGGATATTTGTGCATATTTGTGCAACTACTCAAACTTTTCATTCTTGCGGCTACCCTGAATGCTGTGAGGTGGGAATCACCCAAGCAAGGAGTAGAAACACAAACCATCAGTCCCACCAGACAACCCGCAAGTAGGGCCAAGCAAAATCCTAAATGCTCCAGGGCAGTAAGTGGTTTAGGAACTGTTCAGTTAACATTATGTGCATATGTTAGATTTGCAAATAGGATAAAAATCATTGGAAATAAGAAAATAACTGGAAATAGTTCATTTTAACAGAATGAGCAAGGTAAACATATTAGTAATATTTCTCCTTTTAGAAAAATTGTTCTTGAAGCCCTTGGAGGCAAATTTGTTGGTGGCTTTGGATAACACTGTTGTCTTTAGTTCACAGGAGTCCTGCAAACGTGTCTCATAACTGACACCTCTTTAAACCCAAACTTTTTTTTTTCTTTCATTATTCTAAGCCCTACGCAAACTGGCTAGAAAAAAAGTTGCTTTCAATTCCTGTTCAGAACTGCAACCAGCTCCTTTGTTTACCGTGGTTTTATCAGTTAAATAATCGCAAATGAACCGATTAACCCTAAATTGCATGAAGAACCAACATAAGGGGCACTTGACGATTCCCAGGGTTTGTTCTCAGCCCACTTCTTTGGGGGAAGATGAGATTTTTCTGTGTTAATACATTTCTTCCATCCAGCCCACTTCTGCTGTTGTTTCCTCCAGTGTCATCAGTAATTGGATTAAACCCTGACAGATCCCTCTAGTTCATTAAAGGTGGGAGGAAACAACATATACTGGGGCAAAACAATCCCTGCCCTAACTCCAGCAAAACCAATCCAGTATTATCACAGATGAATTTAGCTCACTCTGTCTTAATCTAGTCAGTGACCCCTCCACCCCACCTAACAGCAGAGTCGTTACATGTTTTTCTACCCAGGATTTTTATAATTGGAGAGACAATATCTTAATCTTGCCTTTACCCACTGCTAAGGCAACTGGAGCATAACAAAGCCAAGTGAACAGCCGGGGTCAGGGCAAGTGAATCACAGAAATGACCCAAAATTAAACTGAGGAGCAGGTAGCTCTCAGCACATGCTTCTCCGTCTTTCTTCTGCACTGTCAATTTATACAACAGACCGTTGCAGTGGTTGGGTTTAATACAAAGATTAGACATTTTCCATGTACGGTTGGAGCAAATTACATTCAAGCAGGGGTTTGGTGGGGTTTTTGTGGAGGGCTTTTTCTTTTTTGTTAGTTGGTTTCTATTGTTTCTTAGGATACACTGTTGATATTATATTAACCAAAAACTTCACATTTATCACAGTAATTCATTACAGTATTAAGGGCTGGAGAACATAGTGGTATTAGTGGTTTCGTAAAGCTCTTGAACTAATTTTCAAGATTAAATCAGTAAGCAACTGCTAACACAGTTCTCTGTGGAAATAAATAGCGAGTAGCAAGAAGTGTACCTGGCTACAGATAAGGACTTGAGGGAGTGCAGAAACTGCACGGCTATTTTTACATAGATTTCTCAAAGTTTCTGTGAAGAGGGGGCTGCACTCGGTAAAGAAATGCCTTGGGAAGGCGAGAAGCAGGCAGGTCCAAGGCACTATGCAACAAAGCCATGGGCTCCGGGAGCGCATCCTGCAGTGCCTCACCCAGCGAGGATGCACGTGAGACAGCACAGCAACTGGGAATGAAACAGCCCTTCACGAGGGGTGTCCTGACACCTCCCAGAACTGAGCTCCCAGTCCAGAGCTCAGGTACCCCTGTCCCCACAGCCTCAGTGGGAGCAGCTCTCCCTGCTGCACCAAAGTCTCTCCTGCCCTGGAGCACTGTCGGTGCCTCCTTTTCCCACATACTGGGTTCCCACCCCATATTCCTCTTTTTCCCCCACCCTGTGCTTCAGATCTCCTCCCAAGACAGTGCTTCAAGCTCCTCCCTGTCCACCTGGACTGAAGTTTGGGAGTAAACAGAGAGGACACAACATATCTGGAGTGTGGGGAGAGGAAAGAAAGAGGATACATGATAGCCCAAGCCTGAGGTACTCAATATTATGCTTTAAGCCAGACCCAGAGTGAATGCCAAGCCAGCCCAGAAGACAAGGGAAAAAAATCTCACTGTAAGCAAGGACCGACATTTTCCGCACATGTTCTCTGTAGGAAAACACCAGGCTGGGCTGTAAAGATTTAAGAACTGCACTTGTTTGCTGCAGGAGAGCACTTGGCAAAGAAATAAATGGGAGGATTAGTTTGCTTTGGGGAGAGTTGTGCTGTATTTGATTTATTCTGAATTTATGACTTTCACAAAGACAGTTGCTAAGGGACACTAGTGCAGGAAAGGACAGAGGAACCAATGACACAATTTATCATTTTTTTAAATAAAATAACTTAATTGATCCTGTTTTAGAGCCACTGCACTGCACCAGCAGTTTTACCTCAGTTTGTGTACACCACAACAGGTGAGTTTCAGTATAAGCAGCACCTGTCTCTCCAATTACTCTTCTAAGTCTTTAAATGCCACCATCATACACCTTGCATTGCACCTGGGCAATAGTTAGTTCAAATCAATCTGTTTCCATCATTACCGATCTATTTTCCAGGGACTAACTTCTTACAACCCCTTTGGTCCTGTAATCATTTTAAAATCTACAGAGCAAGGTTTTCTGGAAGTATTTTATCCATATACTGCTGTAGGGCTTTAATTGCATCAAAACAGGTGTTATCCTTGCATATGTCTTTCCCCCCCACCCCAAATAATTTAACTGCAATTGTTAAAACCTGCATTAAAAAGCTCAGATTTCCATATTGCACAGTGCAGTTTTTAAAACGATGAGCCTGAACCTGGAAGCTGAACAGAGTGTGAGCTGCAATTTTTCAGATCCGCAAACCAATAAATTAACGTAACAGGAACTAAAGGAGAAATCTGATTACATGAAATTGCCAGCCAGATGCCAAGAATGCTGTCGGAATCGTTTACGAATATTCACTACTGTTGCAGCTCTACTCTAAAAGTCATTCCTTTTTTCAGTATTTCTACTTTTCTAGAAGCTCTGAGGTGCCTTCTTGGAACAAAACTCAAAAGCAGACATGCCAAGGGCAAAAAAAGCCTCCAAAGACGGTTCGTGTGCGAATTCTCTGGAGCCGTGAGGCCATACGCTGGTGTTGGCACATGAGCTGGGGCTTCCCCAAAGGCTGTGAATGGAGCTGGCCGAAATCACCCAGGCAAATGATTTATTGGCTGAAAAATGCAAGGTAGGGTCAGAAAAAGCGTGTTATACATTTGTGACAAATATAGTTGTAGTTTTGGTTTAAAAAGCTGGAAAATGTTGACATATTCTAGGTTGCCATGTTCTTAATGAAAAATTTCAGCAGCACTACCCCAGGGCTACATGAAACCAACCACTGCTTCTTTACTTTTATCTTTTCAGCTTTTTTAATACTTCCCCTGATTAATGAAATGAGCAAGGACTTTTTCGGTTAAGTAAAATATTATGTTCAACCCAAAATTATTACTCTTCCTCATATTTTCTGTTTCCACCTCCAACCTGAAAAATCAGTAAGGTACATGCTATACTTATGGCCTACATTAATCAGAAACATTTAGAAATCAACTTGGATTGAACAGGCAGTAGCAGAGAACATTTTTAAACCATCTTAAAAAGGTAGGCTATGGCTGTAAACAAGATTTTAAGTTCTTTCACAGCAGTGCAGAACAGATATTGAGGACAGACTTTGGGCAGCAGACAGAAATCCCACTTTCATTCCCAGAAAAATGTTGTCACACACTTCCCAAGAGACAGAGTCTTCTGATAAGAGCAGTATTTGCAAGAGGAGAGGGCTCAGGGGAGACCTTACTGCTGTCTGTGTTGGAGGATACAGAGAAGATGGGAGCCAGACTCTTCTCAGAGGTGCATGGTGATGGGATGAGCAGCAAAGGACACAAGCCAGAACATGGGAAATTCTGATTCAATATTAGGACAAACTTTTTTTACCATAATGGTGGTCAAACACTGGACTGGGCTGCCCAGAGAGGCTGCGAGCCTCCATCCTTGAAGGTGTTCAAGACTGGAGAGGGCACAGTCCTGAGCAACCTGACCGGATTAGTCCTGCTCTGGGAGAGGTTGGACAAGATGACCTCCAGAGGTCCCTTCCTACCCAAATTGCTCTGTGTTTCTATGATTATATGATTCTAGGATTGAATGATGATGCATATGAACAGCAACATTTCTCAGCTCATATTCTTAAAGATTTCCCACTTTAGGGAAAATTCAAGGGAAAAGAGGGGATCCCCTGCAGTATGTGCTGGAAGGAGGTAGCCTGGGCTTTACCCTGGTCCACTGAGCCTTGTGCTCTGCTCACCAGGGCTTTCTTCCCCATTGAATCAGGGACTTTTATTCATAGTTTGACCACAGGTCTGCCACTCTGCATCCCCTTTGGGAGGGAAAGTATAAATGGAAAGAAATCTCATGGAAAATCTTCCCTTCAGAGGAATTCAAGGACTTCAGCATTTCTTGGGCCTTCTGTATATCTCACCTCCCTCATTCACTTGCGTGGGAAGAACACGATATATTGTGAAACTCATTAGGCAGTGCACACTCTGTCTCCCTCTAACTCCTTTTCATCATGTTTGCATAAATAAGGAATTCACTGTATGTAAAAAACATTAAAAGGATACAATTACTTGGATTTTTTTTTTCCAAACAGAAAAAAATAGCAATCTCCTTTAATTGGGGTCTCTTACAGAAAAGGACCAGGATGCTGATTTGAAACAGATTTCCCTGGAAGAGTAAATGATGTTCGAACACTGCATTTTTGGCACCTGGAGTACCAGACCTTCGATTCTCTTAAGCAAACTACTTGATGGCACTACATCTTTCAGAACTTGTTACACTCCAAACAATCCTAACTCTTGCTATTGGCGTAAAGTAGATATCGTATTGTCTTATACCAATAACCAGGTATTAATGAATGCATTATATAAGAAGACATCTCTTTCAGGCTCAAATCCAAGTTCTTGAATGATAAATGTGCTAAAAATTATCTGCAGCTCTTTGTGTTCCTTTGGTGATTGCAACAACAGTGACTTGTATAACGCTCTCCTTGTACTTACAGCCTTTCTCTCATTGCTTTTCTCAGAAAATTCTGAAACAAAGGCCTTCCCAACCAGACATGCACTAATTGTTCATGGCCTGGACAAGATCCCTGAATTCTCAGTATATGTAAGCGTACTGTTCTTTAAAGAGAAGAAAGCTGTAAATCAACTTCATAAACTCTCTTCCCACTTAAACACCACTACCTGCTCACGTGCGATGTAACTGTTCCAAAATACTCTCTGCATATTGTGCTTTGTATTGGTTTGGCATGGGCTGGATTATGAAACAGCACAGTCATTCTTATTCATTGGAGCGTCTATGTAGATATAAATACACCATATCGTGTATGGTGAGATTCATCCTAGCTTGTTTCAGTTCTTTATTCCTCTGTGATCATTGGCCTTCAATTACATTACCTGTGTTACTATATCAAATACTTTCATCACCAATGCAGATCAAAATTCTAGTGAATAAAACAAGATTACATCTGATATTGCCATAGCAGAGAAATATCCTAAATCCATACCAGATTTGCCAGGTTTAGATCATCAGTGATATATTCAGGTAAATAAAACCCCCAAATCTGCAGCATGTCTCAGAGGAAGGTGATTATGTTTTGAGGTCCATAGGTGATTGAAAAGTGGAATGCATATTATTTGTTTCATTGTTTTTTCCCAAGAGATGGTATCTTTGGATAAACAAAAAGGTTAGCACTGAGATGCATGTTCGTGCTGGACCAGAAATGTCACCAAGCAGAGGATATTGCCTTGCGTCCTTTACTTTTCCAGAGCGCTAAGTTCACTCTTGCAGGAGCCAAGAAAGACTAAAAGGCTTAACAACTGGAAATGAAAGCACAATCACATCCATAACTTTTCTGTACTGACTACATGAGAAAGAACAGCACAGGCCAGTTTCCTATTTCACAGGGATAGAGCTCTACAGTAATATATAGCCCAAGAAAAGAAAGTGGCACTAAAAATCCACAGAGTAAAAAATATCTGCTGTTACATTTAGTTAAAAAAAAAAACCACCGCATTTGATCGTCTGGGAAAATGTTTCTTACACCTGTGAGGCAGCCAGCCTCAGGAAAGCAGAGGGAAACCGAGTGGCCCCTCTCAAAGCACAACTTCATTTGGCTGAATGGCTCAGCTGGTCACCGGTCCATGCCTGAAACGGCAGGTCAGGCTGCACGGCCAGGGCAGCACACGCACTCACCGCGTCCCCACGCACCCCAGAGCTCGCTCACCAAGAGCCGGTCCCCATGCTGCAAACCTGATGTGGAAACTGGCTGTAGAAAGCACCAATATAATTTGGTGTTTCTTCCAGCTCCTTCCAGCTGCCCAGAGGTGGTGGAGTCACCATGCTTGGAGGTATTCAAAAAACGTGTAGACGTGGCACTTCAGGACATGGTATAGTAGGCATGGTGGTGTTGGGTTGATGGTTGGACTAGATGATCTTAGAGGTCTTTTCCAACCTTAATGATTCTATAATTCTATGATTCTATGATTCCTACCTTCTCCCGACCAACCTCTGGTGCCAAGGCTTGCCTGCCCATTGG
Organism: Balaeniceps rex; assembly: GCA_013401315.1. Lineage (NCBI taxonomy): Eukaryota > Metazoa > Chordata > Aves > Pelecaniformes > Balaenicipitidae > Balaeniceps > Balaeniceps rex. The sequence continues at coordinate 33,264 of VYZW01031328.1, read as the reverse complement.
TTAGATGGGGAAGGCTGGTGGTCCCCAAGGCGTGGACATTGCCCCAGCAGCTCAGTGGCAGGGCAATGGTATCACCAGCAGCCGAACAGGGAGACAGCTCATGCTCTCCATAACTTTGGTCCCATCACTGATCTGCCCTGCTCACCCCTCTTGCGGGTGGTGGGATGGGGCCCAGGGTGGTGGGGACATCACCCTGCAGTCATGCCACCACCCTTAGCTCTTTCCCTCAGGAGCAGCCAGCCCTTGCCAACAAGTCCAGCTGCAGTAGCAGCAAAGCAGCTTTGATGGCTGTTTATCCCACACACAGGGATATAAATAATCTTATAAATACAGAAAATACATAGTCAGTGTGAGTACGCCCTAAGGGAGGACAAGGGAGAAGTGCAAACTTCCAACTACCTCAAGCTGTCGCTGGCGTTGTACCTTCCCAATTAAAAGCCATGGAAAAATATCTGTTCCCCAAATCTTTTGGCAAGCTCTCCTACTGGTCAGGAAAAGGCACTGTGAAATGTTCATGCTGAGGAAGTATGGATTTTATTCTTTTATTGTTCATTTTCAAGTTAAACACATGCACAGTCATTTTTGTAATCTTGAAGATGTATTTTAATTGATTTCCCAAGTATTTTAAGGTCTATTAATTCCACGGATCTTGCAAACGCTGCATTTTCTGTATTCCAGCTGCTGTTCTAATCATGTTCATTAACAGAATTACTTTTACCTGCCAGCGAATATTTTACATTGCATTAATAAATCTTCTGTTTGCTATCAGAACTGAGTGGACAAATAAAATAAATTACCCAATAGTGTGAGTTTCCATATGGGTCTAACACTGTTCTATTATGTCATTCTACCAAGGGATTTAACCAGATTTGAAAATAAATGTGACAAAATGAAAAATATGTGAACACTATTTTAAAGTGTGTACTTTTACATTTTTAACAGTATCTCCTTTTTCCACATTAAAAATTAACCAGTTTTTCTCATATGCTTTGTTGTGGTGAAAGTCTTATGGAAAGTGTGCTTTCTCTCTGAGGTATAATCAGCAGTTATAACATCCAGTACCTCACATACTGTATGATCAATTCATTTCCCTACCTTTTATGCATTATATAAAAAATACAAATAGTAAGAAATAGGGCATAAGCTCCCAATTTCAGACTATATACCCCTTAACAACTAGCAGAAAGACCCGATGCAAAAGTCTTTTTGCCTGTATTATTTCCCCATAGTTCTCAATTAATTTTTCTAAAAGCTCTGAAATTCTGCCAGCACCACACGTGCACGGAAGATAAAATGAAACAGCAATTAATCCAATCATCTTTGATTTAACATTAATGTAACTCAGTGCATTAGGCCTTGTTTTACATGCAACTGTGTTGTTCCGACTACATTTCAGAGAGCCCCCAAATTAGCCAATTCACAAATCATAATTGAACCAAGAAGGATGAGGGTATTCCACTTAGTATGGCCCTTCTGAAACCTCTCTCCCCCTAAGGCAGGCAGGCAGATTAGCAGGACTGGCATCTCTTCACCAACCAGCTAGAACTGAACACGTGAGGTGCAGCATGACCTGTGCTAATACATTCAGCTGTGCGCTGGTTGCTGCAAGGCTGCAGCAGGTAGTTGGGATGATCACTTCTTTCAGGGAAGAAACTCTGTGTCTGGCAAGTTACAATATTACATTATCCTGTAATCTTGCATGGTCCTGCTGAGCACGGTAGGAGTCGTGTAGGCAAGAAGAGTTAAGCACGTGGTCACATATTTGTGAGGGAACTGACTGGTTAGCATTCCTCTTTACTGCCCTATTAATACTAGCAGAAGTCAAAATGATTCATCTTATTGTAATAGTAAGCATGAAAATTAAGAACTATTAGGACTCATCGTACCGTGGTACCATTGCAGTGCAACCTGAAACTGCAGAGTTGACTTAGACATTTTTTTTGCCCGTCTGATTGGCATCAGAGTTTTTCTGCATTTTGTTCTTCGCATATTGAAGATTTGGTGACAAAGATGTAATATTTCCTGAAGATACATCCCTTCATTGTACTCCTACTCTGAATGTGGTTTTGATTTTATGGGAAGGGTTGGACTTAAAGATTGTCACTCAATCACATGGACACCAAGCAAAGTTCAATTGCAGTACAGCTTTCGTTAAGGATTCATTAACAGACACTTCACATAAAGTGCTACCACATTCTCTTTCATATTTTTTTTCTCTCCCTACCCCCCCTTTTTTTTTGCAGCTGAGAATAATTAACTGTTCTTTTGTGAGTGTCATTTGTTCTCAAGGAATTAAATGCCACCTTATTTCTCAGAACAAGAATTCAACTGTCATAATTATAGCTTCATTTCAGGAGGAAAAAAAATCATAATTTATTACAGATTGTTCAGCATGTGAAATAGGTTTAAATGTCTTTGAAAGTAAATTGTGGCATGTCATGAAGGGCTTTTGCCATCACTGTAATTGATTTATAATTTTGCATTTAAAATTAACAACATTCATCCATTGTTCTCCTATTATATAAGGTTCTGGCAGGGACTTTAGAGTTTTGTGTTCAATTCTGGTCACCACATTACTGTAATGATAATAATAAAGTTGTAATAGTTTAAGAGATAAAAATGTTATGAAGAAGTGAAGCCAATACCAGCATTAAAAATATACTTGAGACTGAAAATAGTTTTAGAAAAATGCACTGTGTCCGAGAAAAAATGAGTAAATGGGGGATTTATTTGAATTATGTTAACTTTAAAACAAAGAAAGCTAGATTTAATTTTAATTAAAGATTGCATTAAAGTCATCTACATAAAAAATAGGAAAGATATCAAAATTAAATTTGAAATAATTGGATAAATCTCCTTCAGTAAAGTCCCTACAGGTTAAACCATCAGTCCTCTTACCTTAGAAAGCTTCAAACCATAGCTGCAGAACTGTGTTCTATCCCTGTATTTCACAATTACCCCACAGTTGCAGAACAGCAGAAGGAACAATTTCATTTTGTTCTGGGCAATGTTAGTGTTGTGGTACAGTTAAACATCATAACTGTCCATCCATTTTTTTAAGTGGCTGCATTTCTGGGATAATGACATTGAACAATGTGATAATGCCATTGAGCAATGACAAAACTGAGATAATGACATTGAGCAGTGCTGCACATAGCTGGAGAAAAAAAAAAATGAGGTCACTAGGAATGCACAGGGAATACAAAAAAACACAAGACTCTAGATCCTGGCTGAAAGATTGTATCTATTGGTTTTCAAATACTGTCTGTGATTCTGGCCTCAGCAGTTTCTTCAGGTTTATTTGATTTCATTGATCTCATCAGGTATCACACATAATGACATTAGCGTAAATGAAAACAGAATTAGTCCCATTAACTAATTATTCTACACACAGTTATGGGATAGAGAGAGAAATTAATGAAGAAAGATGAGAAGACTTATTTTGTCAGCTCTGCCAGATAAACAACAGGAAAGAGATTCCCAGTTGGCTGTGCAGATTCCTGTTGTGGTCTCCATCCTTTAGACCGCACAGACTTCATGGAAGAATGCATGCAGAGAATACAAATGTGAGAAGAAAAAGACTGATTAATTTACTCATTTCTTTAAAAAGAGGCAAAGAGCACCATCCCTCTCCACAGTACCTGGAGTTCATCACACCAGAAACTTTTAAGATCCCTCAGACAAGAGAGACCTGCCCCATCGAAAGCTATTACTCCCGTTTAAAGCTGACAAAGTTAATCTACAATTTGACTCTGTCCCATACAAACAGCTTCTAGTAATTTCCACCTTTTGTTTACTCTTTTTCCTGTGCTTAATTTACAGAATCACTTTTCATGAAGCTTTAAATTTTCCAAAGAAGCAACCAATAATGAAATTACATCTGCATCATCGATATCTTCATCATTTAAGTAATGTTAAACACATGCTTGGTGTTGGGTTTTGGGTGGGATTTTTTCAGATTAAGAAAGCAGAAATTGGGGTGTGGAGAAGCTAAGACAAAGCTATAAAATACAGCCCAGCTCTAGTAAGCCTTAGTTAGCAAATGAAGTTGAGCGTAAAAGCAATCGAGTTCAGTTCTGAAGGAGGCTGCGGCAGACGGGGGTGCGCAGACAGCACCAGCTGAACGGCACAGATTATCCCCTTCTAGTGAAGCAGAGAAAGATGAAGAGCATCAGTCCTGCCTCCTCCTCCTCCCTGATTTTGGAAAATTTACTCACCAAGTATTTTGCCTATATAGCCTTTGATGGTCACTGACCCTTTCCCAGGCCAGTAAGCAAGAAATGTTCCCCAGGACACTTTCTTATCCACATACATGTGCAAAGACAGGTTGCAATTTAACAGATGCCATGAAGGCCATGAGATGATGAGTGATCTATATAATTTGAGGTTATGATATGATCTCTGAGGCCAAGGGCAAATCAAAGACCAGGGATGGGATGGGGAGAGGTAACTGTGCTGACCATATCAAATGTTTCCAAACGCTACAATAAACAGAACAGGACCGTGGTGTCCTCATGCTGCAGAGAAGCCTGCTGGAACCTAATACTGCTGGGAAATTCAAGGTCAGTTTACTCTAGTAAAGATATTGTCATGTAACGTTGGCAAGGTCAGTGTCTGCTTGGATTACCTGCCATGCGAGTGCCAGTCATGCATGTTCTACTTGCCTTGGGCTAGTCTAACTCATGCTCTAACTTTTCAAAGACATTTACGCCTACATCCTCACTGGCTGACATGGGGTAGCCATAAAGCAGATTTCATTGCCTAGCAGCTGATTTTAGAGGCTGGAGCATCAAATCTGTTTCATCATAAAATCTTTTTGCTCCTTTTGTAAAGCACATACAGCTTGCCTTCACACTCTAATCCAGTCATACAACAGTGTGCTTCTTCACACTGAAAACATGCAGTGAAAACTATCATAGAGCTGAATAACCAGTTCCCCTACGAACGGTGGTTCTCACTCCCTACTTTCCGCCAGCATGTGCTTCTGAAAGCTCTTGGGTTGTTTCTTCTCTGTGTGTGGAAGTTAAAGCACACGTGGAGCGAAATGAATTCTTTATTTGACATATTCTTTCTGGGCTTCTCTCATGCTGCAGGACTGCCATAATGAACTGCTGCCTCTAGCAATCATCTCTTCTGCCTGCCCTCTGCCCACCTTCCCCCAGCGATGCCCTGGGGCTCTGCAGCACACAGCTAACAAAGCCAGGTTCCAAAACCTGCCCTGTTTACCAGGGCTTCACAGCCCCACTTCCTTAACCCTTTTCATCCAGTGGACATCACCGCACACAATTCACCCCACTCCAAAACCTGAGCAAGAACACCAGCAAAAGCTGGAAATCTCATATGAAGCATGTCCTACACATGCTTTATATTCATTTTTTTTCCAGGACGTTGCTCAGTTCCTTGGAATTACTCAGGAGATATTTTCAAGGTCAATATGTATTTGCCATTAACATTTTTGTGGTTTAGACAGTTCAGCTGACACATGATGATGTCTCAACCTCAGCAGAGCCTGGAGGGTGCTGGGAAGGGGAGCAGGGACAGGGACAGGGATGCTGCAGCTTCAGCACGGGGTGGGAGTTGCTGCCAGGAGCCAGGCTGGAGGTGAGAAAATGGTCTGCAGCAATGGGCTGGGTGGCAGTCTGAAAGTTGAGTCTATCAGGCACTTGTCACCAGTGTCTGATGTGTAATATAAGCAATTGTGCTGATTTTTATTGGGAACACACTGAAACACCCATTGAATATTAAGAGAGGTGATATGTCTGCTACAGCCTGGGCCAAAATTGCCGCTGCATCTGCAATAGCACGTACTTTCAAGCAGTCACAATATTTTAAGGAAACCAAACCAGGTCAGATTTGAATTGGTAACCCAAGCAAAAGGCTCTTTTTCTTCTTGTTACCAGAGCAATCTTAGTCCCAGTGATCACTTCTGAACTCTGCTAATTTTGTAAGAAGGTTTAGCAGAGATCAGATTTATGTCATTCCACATTCTAAAATCAACTGCTGTGCAATATAACGTACATAATAGCAGTGTCCACATTTTATACCCATTTTATGAGCCATATTCTTTATTCTTTTATTTTACAGGAAAAAAAATGGCAACTTGTCGGAAAGTGAGGGATTTGTTGCTATTGCTCCCTTTGTACAGAGAGAGAATGCAGTGTGATGGGGCATTGGTTTTGTAGTGATCTTCCTTGTAGATCACCATAAAGAAAATCTTTTTATTTTGTTCCATCTCAGGCAAAGGTTATAACCTCTTCCAGGTTATGCTTATCTTAATACTAACAAGTGACTTCTTTTTTTTCATCTTTAGTAATATGGAATTACCATCATTTGAAAGAACTGTTTAGGTTCCTTGACCAGAAGAGGCATTTAACTATGTCATGTGTGATGTATGGTGCATTTAATTGCTCTGTGCAGCTATTCAAAAAGCATTCAGAAGTAATCATTTAGCATTAATATCCTGGGGCAATTCAAGGTCACAGTACATTAAAAACTAATTCAAAGTAGTTCTAGAATGCATTTTTCATATACAGAGATACATAATTCTTTTAATGATAAAAGTGACAATAGCATTGCAGCATGATGAGGGGATGGGGATATTCTAAATATCTGCTACTGGTCTTATTGTAAAAGCAGAAAGACACCTTTTCACCATTACTCAGCAACTACTAATTTCCAATAAACTCAACAAATCCAGATAAGTGGTGATGAACAAATATACTTATGCAAGCAACCATAAAAGCTTGATTTAGAAGTATTTCTAACTCAGAGTATCTTATTTCTATTTTGTTACTCTTCCCAAGAGTGGTGGACTGGTTTTTAGGGACAGACTAGCATCGAACAATTCTAACGTGTCCACAGCTAATTATGCATGTGGTACTCCCATGCAGAAAATCAAAATAAAACTATTCTTTCCTTAAAATAATTAATTTCAAATTATGGAAAAAAGGAAGAAAGCATAAGAGACATCGCCCTCAGGGGTGGCAGGGTGAGTCCTCAGAGTCTGGAGGACAGAGCAGACACCTTTCTGTCCTGGGGAGAGGAAATTCCCTTCAGTTAAAAGCACACAACACAGAAATCATAAATATCAAAGACACAGTCTGCATGCATCACAACACGATTAGGTGTAAAATTATTCACAGCCACCCTTGTCGCACTCACGCTGTTACCCACACACTGTAAAAGAGAGATGTTGACAACCTACAAGTCAGATCTCATAACGGAAGGAGAAAACAAACAAACAATTAAAAAATAACATTGTATTCTGCACAACATTACCCAACAGCCATTTTCTGCTGCCTCAGGATGCCCTTAGCACCTAGATGAGAAGCCACTCAGACTGCGCAGTTTTGGGAAAATTAATCAGTCATATTCTTTTGATGCAACAAGACCTCAACTTGGGAGGAGGAGACAAATGAGTTCAGGCACAGCGCAACTCCCTTCCGCACAGGTTGCATGAGCCTTGCCTCATACTGGGAGGCTGCAACTGGTGCTGGAAGCTGGAACTGGAAACTAACCAGATCAAAGCTATGTCACGCGGTCTATACCAGCTGCAGTCACAGTTCACACTTCTCCTCTCCCGCACAGATATAAAACTTGAACTGAAGAACCAGCACTTTTTAGCTCCGAGGATGACAGCGGATGAAACGCAATATATAAGCATCAAGAAGTGAGTATTGGACACCCGCTGGTCCACACTGAATTAAAGCACGGGCAAACGCAGAGGCTGCCAGAGCTGCCTTGGTCAGACATCAGATTTTCTATTTCCATTAAAAAGAAAAAGAAAAAGAAAAAGGTTGGTTGCAAAGGAAATTGTGAACAGAAACACTGGTGTAGGCAAGGGCTCAAGAGTGAAGTGCTGCAACACATCACATGCTACTTTCTCACTCCTTTCTTCCGTTTTTATACAAGCACTGAAGTTTCTAATAAAGTAGGCACTTAAATCATTAGCCTCTGAATGTAACATCCACTGATGAGCAGGCAGGCCGTGTCCCTCAGCATCAGCATTACTGACATCAGCTGCATCAGGGTGCACCTATTTCATATTTTTAAGGCTTTCCCTTACTTTCATTTCTTTTTAATAAAAGCCCTATTTCTAAAGAACCAAAATGGCACTCTGAAAACAGCCACAGGTAACGAGCCTGGAGGAGAGCATCTACCGGATACTGCAGTGGCTTGGATAAGGTTCCTAAATGGTGGATATAATGGGAAAGTACTAGCTTTTTATAAATTATCTCACGTACCAACTCGATAATCATTTTTCCATTAGATACATTAGATCAAAATGAACATTTTAATGTAGATATCACGGGTAATTGCTGAACATAAGAATTCTTGGCACATCTAAAGCAGCAACTCCTCTTTAGGAAAAAAGAAAGTTTTAAAAAAGGTGCTATTTGCAAACTCTTGCTAGGATAGCAGACACACTTTGAGTCCAGCTAAGGTACTTCAGATGTGATAACAAATACATTAATACAGCCAAAAAAATAAGAAGTTTGTTTGCAGAAACAAGGGGTCCAGTAATGCTAACCCTACAGTCAAAGTGCCATTATTCCAGTCCCAAGCCATCACTTAAACTTTAAAGATCTCTATCTTGTACAGACCTCTCTTCTACTTTGGTCTTTCTCCTCCACCATCCTACAATGTCCGTCTTTTGTGTAGTGCACAGCTCCTTCACAAGTGCTTCACAAGCAAAGTCCTCCAGTAGTGAAAGGAATTGTGAAAGCAGCGAGTGTGGAAAGTAAGAGCGTGTGGAAGAATATCCTAAAATCATCCTGAACTTATTTGCAAGCAACATATCTCAGAAGTTTATTTTTAAAATACCAGCATCTATCACGCTGGACATTAGCGTGGCAAACTGTACTGTAACAACTTTTAGGACATTGCATTTTTTTTTCAGATCTTAATATTTCTCTAGAGGCAAACATTAGTCTTTGTGTATCAGTATCCAAAATACTTTTAATAAAAATTTGTATAAGACTAGGAAATTATTTCATTAAAGTATTATTTTTGAAATTCTGTGACTTTTTGAATTTGGGATGATAAATAAGCTTTTTGAGAAATCAAAGAAATCGAAACTTGGCTCTCAGTTTAAAACAAATTTCAGTAATGGAATTCAACTTTCTTTAGATTTTGATTCAATATTAATTTAGAAGCTTTTAAAAATAAAAATATTGGTAACATTTCAACAATAAACTTTTCATGTAAAAAATTATCTGTGTATTGATAACGTTATTGTGATCAAGGATATGTTTTTATTTTATTTCTCTCAACTATTGGATGTACTGTCTGATGTAAGTGCACAGTAGAGGTGAAAGAAGGGAACTATTAACATCTCTTTAATGATTCACATTCTTTTTGACCATCTTCAAGTGTGCTAAAGCTGTTTGTCACCAAAAACTCAGACCCTCTCTTTGTCCTTGAGAGCTGATACCTGAATATAAAACAACATTGAAAAGAAACATTTGGACATGAAGGGCAATCAGGATAATAGTTAAAATCACGATGACACACAGGTAGATGTTTATGTTTTGACTTAACTTCACTGTCTAGATGACCAGTCTTAAATGGCTCAGCAGTCCAGATAAACACCTGCGTAAGTATTTGCAGGATTTTTCTATCAGTGAAATATTGAAACAGGCTTCGGATTAAGTGTATGCACAAATACTCTGCTGTTTTGAGAACTTCTTAGGCATGCCTAATGCAGACCTATCCAGAAACATGTTATTGTCTACTGTGCCACCACTGTTAAAGTGTACAAAGAGGCCTTGTGCCCGCAAAAAGAGCATTCACACATGATTTGCTTGCTAGTAAGTGGACTAACAAACATTTCTAAAGGACCAATTATTTTGACTTTATTGATTTTCAGTATCAAATCATAGGAAGGTCAGAAAGCCATCACTGTGGCATCAAGTAAAAACTGAACATGCCAAACAAATCAGTACACAGAGTCACAAAATCTGGTCACACATGGTAACAAGTGAGCTTTCAGGCAGACCTCAGTCCAGCCAGAGCTCACAGTGACTTGACTGAGAACCTGACAAATCTCCGCATTCCCACTTCTTACCAACACAGTTGGTATTGTCATGGTGAATTCTCTCTCTTGGTCTTTCTCTGTAGTCTGCCACCACATTTCTTTTATCTCAAGTCCTTAGAGTACATGGGAGCTCACTGTCTCCCGGATGGGAAAGTGAAGGTTGCAGCACCTTAGAAAAAGCCCAGGTGCTGGGATTTCTCTATCCCTCTGTGTCACAAAAGTAGCTTCAAGACAGGGAGCACTGGGCCAAGATCTGTCCAGTTTATCCTTGGGTTCCTCATGCCTGAGTCCAGGAGAAGCTCTCTTTCTAGCCAATAGCTCTGCAAAGCCAGCTAGCACTCCCAGCCATGAGGGAGTACTGCTATCCTCAACTTGCTGAGGTCCAGTGATGCTTTCAGCTATTTGTGGGAACATCACCGGATGCTAAGGAACAAATGATACAGCACGATAAAAAGTCTTCTGTTTCTGTTTCACGGTCTCGTTACTGGAATAGATTTATACTTTAAAAACTAGACATTCAAAAATCCAAATCTGAAGAAAACAAAGTAAAATCTCCCATGGTACCCACTGCAGACATCCTATTGGCAAAATAATTAATTTTTGAAAGATCTTACAACCTAGTGACATGAAGGAACCATTCAGAAAACCAATAAAATGAAAGATCTTTAAAGAAAGAAAGGAAAGGAAGTTTCAAAATTAGCCCTATTCATTCTGTCATGGGAATATTTTTAATATGCTTTACAAGTTTTGCACCCAACATTTGATATTCCATTCAGGCAGTCTGTTCCCAGAAAATGCTACGCAGATAGTGCAGTGACCTTTTGCAGCCCAAAGGCAATGAATTCAAACCCTGTTGTCTGCAGCTGGTGTTGCCATAGAGGACAAAATAGATAGGAAAAGCTTGGGCATATGGCAATTTTCTTTGCATGTACTCTCTGCTTTCCAGTGACTGCAGGCTCCTACCTTCAAGGGTTTGTAATTCCTTACCGGACCTTTTCCAATGGGTGACCTGGAGCGGACAGGGCAGGACGGAGTGGAGATGGAGCAGGCGCAGAGCTGGGCACCGCTGGCACCAGATCAGCAGTGTGGGGATGGCACATCCCCTCTTTCCCTCCCCAGGTACTACCTGGGGGCTACATAGGGAACCCCCACACACCTCTTGCCAAGCCAATCCACCCTGGCTGCTGTGCAGGTCTACAGGCTGAGCAGGGGGACGAAGCCGAGGACAAGGGGAAGAAGGACAGATCACCTCGGAAGGATCATGCGGTGGCTTGAGTACATGTACGGGTAATTTTCATCTGCTTAATTTAATTACTTTGGTCCTTGGGAATAAATCATTTCAGTGGGGTCCTGGTTTAACTAGAAAATGATCCCACATGGCTGGGGGTGACAGACTATACACTAATTTGCTGCACCTTCGAACCCCCCAGTTATATCTTGTGAGAGGAGGAGATAAAATTTTCTGTGTTAAAAAGCACACGCAGGAATTATATCACAAAGGAGAGATCAGAACAGCAAACTTAATGACTTAATATTGTACAATATAAAATCATTCCAGTTGAATAACTTTTAATTTATTATAATACATAGATGCCAATTATGCCTGATTTATTAAGAGAAGTTCAGCAGTGCCAAGGTCCTGAGTTTGAGTGGTTGCCATGGTACCAGGCTTTTACAAGGACATCTTAAGGATCATTAAAGTGTCAAGGTGATAAGTTTGACACTCAGTGGATTTAATGATGGATGATAATAATGTTACCTCTTCACATCACGAAACACCTAGGATTCAAGTTAGGAGGTATAAATTTTAAGCATTTTTTATTTTAGATATTTTTTAAAAGAGGCCAGCTGAAGCTGACATTAAATAATGTTAACCCAAGCTACACTCTGCTCCCGTTGGTGTAAATTCCTTAACCTCAGGTTTTTTAGTGATTTCAGGTTGCCACAGTTCCTCAAAGCATCTCAACCTGTTTTTATCAGATCTCACAGGCTTACCCCTGACCAGGGACTCCTGGGCAGTGCAGAAAATAGTTTCCAGGCTGAACACTGACAATCCAGCTCCCAGCAAGTCTTACAGAATATTTGACGGTAAGAAGGGAATTGAAAAAAAAGGAGAATCTCTGCTGTGTACTGTGAAAAAACCTGATGGCAATATGTTCTGCATATAAACATCTAGGCTCTATCCCAGCTGTCAAGCACAGCCAATTCATTTCACATCGGACATAGAACAACCTTAGGCTGGTAATGACTTTCAGTGACTTGCACAGACCTGATTCAAGCCAATAACTCGAATACAAAAGGCTCTGGAGGCCTCAGTACATCCCTGGGCCTTAAAGATGCACACACAGGAACCGTCATGACACATGATTTTAGGTGCTCATTTCTGTTCTGGTGCAAGAGGACACCCTTCAACAGAGCTGCCGCGGAGGAAGGAGGGCTCAGAGGTGCAGCCCTCTCGCCGCCGCACACAGCGCTCCACCACCTCCCTGACAGCAGCAGCTACCATGCAGGCTGCTTTTGTCTGAAAATACAATATCCTCGTGCTTTCCTATTTTAACCTTCCACAAATATCATCCACATAACACCTTCTCTGGAAAAAAATAGTTAAGTCACTGTTCCTTACCTTGCAAGCTGTAAAGTGGTGGGACTGTGTATCTCCCTTCAGTGTGATGACAATGTCATCAGTCTGATGATTCCCAGGACACTGCTGCCATTTTCAACCCCTGGTTCTGCTCAGAACTACACACAGCATCATTTTCTTGGAGCAATTTACCAGTTTATCCTCACTATGGATTAGAGTCTGACTTCACAATCTCTTTTTAAGAGAAGATTTATTACACTGACACTGTTTTCAACCTGCCTATTGGACTGGTGTAAATAAAAGACAGGGGATTACAGATCTAAACCCCAAATTTACCACTAGCAGCCAGCACTCATGCCTACTAAGCTGCACTTCATTGCCAAGCATCGTTATGCCAGGTATTCCATGTCTAGTGTAAACACATCTGACAAGCATAATCACAGTTTAGCTCTAGTATCTTCTAGTAAAGCTATCTAACTGACATGAGAATAATAGTCTAGGACAAGTACATAACGTTTTCCAGTCATTCTAAACAATTCTGTGCATACTTTGCTCCAGGAGAACATTTTTTCCTGTGCCAACATGGACTCTCTTGCTTGACTTGGCCTGCGTTTTTGGCATAGGTTCCAAGCCTTGACAACTTCCTCGGTGTCACTATTCATTTGGGACAAGTACTGGCCCTTTCTTGGATCTTTCAGTCCCTGAATAACTTTCATGTATTTACATGAATATATTTTTCAGTACCATTTTAGGGAGCGACATCCTGGTACTTCTAGACCTATGGGTTCCTCAACTTGTGAAACGGGAGTCTGGAGCACAGGATCTTGACCTCCATGTGCTAGTGGCCTTTGCTTTCTGCAGAAAGGATTCAGGCTCTGCCCAGACTTCACATGGATCTGGACAAGCTTAAGATTCCTGTTCTGGAACTGTTTCTACTGCAGTGCCGGCAAGTAGTCCTGAGGGCATCCTGTCACTCCACGTTGATCCATCTGCATTTCACTTTCTGGTCACGAAACCTCAATGAAATAATAATAAATGTTATTATTTCAAGATTATGTTTGTTGTTCACTTTGGCAAAGGTATTATGGTAAGTGACACCTGGTCAAGTTTCACCAAACACTGGCTTCACATAAATCATCTTTGACCACAGGGAGTGTCAATGCTTGTTATGTATTAGACACCAAGCTATTAAGTGACAGGAGTAAATCCTATTCACATCAAAGGAATGCTGTGAATTCCTTTGTAATTTATTTTTCTAAGGAATCTGCTTCTTGTTACTTGTTGAGTAAAGAACATTTCAATTTGCTGTTATGGTACACTTGTGTGGATTTTTCTCAACATGTATTATTACCACTATGCAGTGTCCATTCTTCCTAGAAGTCCATCTGAGCTGGGTGTACTGCTTTACTGCGTTGTACCCTACGCTACGGTGTCAGCCCTTGCAAACTCTTGAAAAAGGATGAAAATGTATCACTGCTCTTCTGCATCTTTTCCATTTGTCAGAGATTATCTTGATTTAGGTTAGCTGTTAGGATGCGTAGCAGTTCTTCGCATATTTTTGCCTGACTTGGTTATTGAGTTTTGCAGGTCTTCACATATGACATCTCTTTTCTTGCAGCATTTAGTATTACACAAGCATGCTGGGAAGCACTGTCTTCCCCTTCCAAAGCTTCATCCTGGACTGAGCTGTTTCTGCTTTTTTGCAAGTTCAAATGCTCAGTCAAGAGAAAATCTAGATATTACAAAATTTCCTAAATGTCTTGACTCAGATTGCAATCCTGGTCCTTTCTCTTACCAGACAGTCGGCCTCTCAAAATTGCAAGATTGGTTTTTGAGATTTTGCATTATGGAGAATTTTATGACCTGTTTCTTCACAATTCTTCTGATTAAAACATTTCCTTCCTGTAATTAATTTTCATACAGCTTGCAGTATTCCTCAAATTTATTAACCATGCCTTGAGGGTTAGCCTATCCTACCACAGTTACCTGAAAAGAACTGAACCGAGCCAGTGCATTAAACCAAACACCACTAAAACCAAAAGATACTTTCTGAATTGTTCTTTCTTTCTTTATACCAGCTGATCAGCCCTGCAGAGGAAAGATCTTCCTCCACCTTCTTCCACGTTTCCAAAGAATCACAGTTTTACAAAGGGTTCAGTTTTGTTGTTTTCAAATTTCTGTGTCCTTGCGCCACTCGGTGTTAAAAACTCTCTGAGATGGGATGTGTAACAGGCACATACTTACCTTGAAAGTGCCACTTCCAAACCTGCTTAGTTTATAGAGTAATGACCTTCCCAAAGTACAATTTTTCAGTTTTCTGTTATTGCCCACAATGCCAGAATTTTATTAAACATAATGTTCCACTATGTCTATTGAAAATCAAGGATTTTCACACAGTTCAGACGTGCACTCTCTGTAAAAATACATAACTTTATTCTTGGACATTAATTTGATTTGAAATCAAATTGGATTCTTTGAAACAATGACTGAAATTTTAATGCTTTTGATTTTGTTGTGGTTTTTTCCTGGTGAAAATGAGGCGCTCTCTTGTCCAAGAATTTGTGTAGATGCACCTGATGTTTCTGAAAAGTAGATCTTTAATAAAAGAAACTTGGTGGGTGCCTTTCTTTTGCATTCACCTGAACACTTCTGCAGCCTCTCATTGTTCTTTTTCCACATACAGATGAGCAATCATGTTTTTGACAGTTTTTTCCCGAAAAGAGAACTTTGAAACAGGAGAGCAATTATGCCAGAAGCAATCCCTCTTTGCCCAATCACAGCACAGAAACAATATCACGTGATTTATGACTCACAGCAGCCCAACACCTCAATTCAGAATCGCAATTACTCACCAGCTGCGATATAAATCATCTGGATGGACACTGTTCCAAAAATATGGTTATTGAATAAATCAGAGGAAATCACAATCACCTGGTTAATGTTCACCAAACAGGGAGGGAGTCCAAATTTGTTGAATAAATTATTTGTTAAGAATTATTCACTCACTTCCACTTATCACCATCTTTGCCAAAAGCCCCCAGGCTCTCCGAAGCGTTAGATCAGCACTAAATGCATGCTTCATAGTGTAATGACTGGAGCAGGAGTAATAAAAACGTACTTACCGCTGTCAAAATTAATCTGTTAATAGGAAAGTTTGTGGCAAGCATTCTGTAACTCATATCTGTGAGGAAACAGGTTCCTCATTTACAGAAAATGGAGCTGTTTTTTCTTAAGCGGTGAGCTGCCTATTGTGTAGGTAATTACAAGAAGGCCTGTGTTGACCTGGCAATGAGGTAGTGTATCTAAATACCTGAAGTGAAGGAGAAAAACTGAAATGAAAGCAGAGGCCCCATCTGTTAGACTATAATGATTGTGCTATTTGAAGGCAGAAAGGTTTGTCTGAAGCAGCTGGTTTCTCTCCAAGTGACCTTTTAGCATTTCTGCTTTTGCCGTCTGACAGATGTGTCAACTCAATAATTTCAAAAGCCCCTGAGTAAATAACCAATTGTGAGCAAGGATGACCCAAAGCGATGACAAAATGGGTGCACACACAGCACATTACAGAACATAATACCTACTGAAAGAACGGAGAACATTATCGAAGAGGAAAAACATTTTACTCTTTATTTTTGAGTAAATGGTTTTCCTGCCCACAGATGAGTTGTTTTCGAGGAAAAAAAGGAACTGTGAAGTGAATGGAAGGGTATTGTGGCATGTTTGCCCTTGGAGCACATCTGTAAGCTGGCTGCAGGACTCAGGTGGCGTCTTGGAGCTCAAAATGGACTTCAGCTCCCTCCCTCGGCCCACAGCCGGGAAGAAGGAGTGAAGGCCACAGATAATTGGTTTTGTGAATGATTGGGGAACTACAGAGAGGTGACTGCAATCAGACAAGACCCGATCGAGTTTAAAGTCCACTAAAGAGTTTCCAAAAGTGATGCAGATGCTGCTTTTAACTTGAACTTGAAGCCTGGCTGAGGGGAACGCCAAAGCAACTGGAGACCCCTGAACATGCTCTGGTTTGATGATGCACTGGTTACTCTGATGAGGGCCCACACCATTAGAAAATACTTCGCCTGCACTGCTACCAAGCACCCTCCACAAAGAATCAAATCTGCTAAATTTAGTCATATTTAGCGCAGTCGCACTTCAAAGCCTGCAGAGCTTTAAAGGAGCTGACGGCGCAGGCAGCACCAAATCAGTCCAGGTTTCACTGATGGAGAGCAGTAGTACAAAGAAAAGATTAGATGTCAATAGATTCATGGAAAGTGCTAACCAAATAAACCTTTTTATACTCCCCTTAGTGGATGGAGGAATCTAAAAATCCCTTTGAGACTGAAAGAAGGACAATGCTGAAAGTCAGGAGATCTGGACTAAGCCATGGTTCTTCTACAGATCTATCTCAAATTCTCTCCACACCTGTTTCCTCAGGTGTAAGATACGATGAATAGTATTTCCCATAATGGTGCTGTGAGCTATAATTCCTTAACTTCAATAATGAACACTGAGCTCTTGAAAAGCAGGAAAGAAGTGCGAAGGATTATTGAGTTTGGGTGTTGTTTTCTAAAAAATATTACATTTGGCCTATATAAATCAGATCTCAAAATAGAAGTTTGATAGTCAGGAAGTTTGACAGTGGTAACAATAATTGTATCTCTCAAGTGTTACGAGTACATCTGAGCAGGTCCAGTGTGCCAAGGCTGCAAACAAACTGCCATGTAAAAATTTCACTGCCATGTCCATCAGAAATCAGAAAAAGCAGAACTCTTAATTAAAATATGCTTTCAGTGTAAGACCAGATATCTTTATTTATTTAAGAGAGACCTGAGGATATTTAAAGATTGATAATTGATCTACCAGAGGAACAAATAAAAATGTAACTAGTGCTGGTGTCGATCATTTACATACTCTGAGAATATCATAATGAATACCCTAAGAATATAAACATTTTTTTTAGTCTGTATCGACATATATTCTAATTTAACAGAATTTTAAATCCATTCTGTACAATATCAGACACAAGCCTGTGCAAGACTGGACTAACAGTTATACTAATGAAACTTTCACATTTTCAAATTTCTTGCAGTTCTTTCCAATTTCATCACTGATTGGCCATCATTAGTGGAGTGCAGTAGCTGACGTGCATCCAGCAGGAGCTGGCAGAGTGCTTTGGTTTTGGCAGTAGAGATAACTTTTAAATTTTTTTGAAGTTTCAAATTTTTATAAAACCAACAAAAGCTGTAGAACTTAAATTCCTCTTCACCAAAGATCAAGAAACAGGCTAGATTTCACTCTACAGTGGCAAAGCAAATTTCTTTAGCCTTCCTACAGACACATCAACTTCAATGATGGGAGGAAAACTCAAATTCCACATCCACGAACATGTCAACATTTGGCCTGATTTAGTGATGTAGATACCTACCTGTTACTAGATAAGTTGAGAGACAATAGGCCAAAAAGACAAAGAGGGTCATTTAGAAATTATTCTAATTAATGTGGAATCATGCGAAGTTTAAAACTGACAGGTTTGGGGTCAGGATTAAAGTTCCACATTTCTGTAGTCTTACGACATGTTCGTTGAAAGCTCGTGCCTTTGTCAGAAAGCTGTCTCATTTTTGGCAGAAAATATTTATTGGATGACTTGTTGTGGAACAGCAATCCAAACATTTAAAAATCCCTAAAAATAAAGAAGACGCTATGTATTTAGCTGCCTTGAGAAATAAACTGACTGTATGTCTTTGAATCCAAGGAGCCTGCCACCACTCCACCTAACGCAGTTTGTCAAATTTAAATCTTGGATGTGAGGGCTATTGACACCTTTGTAATTTATTGCCATCTCTTGCTGAAATATCTCACAGGTGATGGATTGTTTCCACTGGATTTACGTGGGGGATCACTGCAATCCTCAGCCCCCACCATTCTTTAGTCCTATCGCTGCTTTTCCCTTCTCCCTCCCTTCCTTCAGCCACTTCAGCAATTACTCTCAATCGCTTGCAGGGCTGGACCTGAAGATCCCACAAGAAGCTGTCCCCAGGAGCATGTCTAATTTGCATTGCATCCCTCCTCGATGGAAGCAAGCCAATTTCAGACCAGGGCCCAGATATGTGATTCACTAAATCTGACTTTGTGGTAACTCAGTGCAGGATCTCCAGGCCTGGGGTTCATTATAACCAGCTCTGGTCACTGTCGTGACTGTGGGGACATGCAGCCGAGACCATGGACACTCATGCTTGTAGCTCTGACTGCACGTCTCCCCTTCCCCTTCCAGTGTCTCATGGGATCCACACACCAGCTTGTCTGGCTCCATAAAATGTCCCAGAAATAGACGGGTGGCTTCACTGCAAGAGCAGCCGAGTCATAGGAAGTATCTACAGCATGCCCTCAAATGGCAGGCAATGTCTGTATTAATGAATAAACAAACCATAAATGGAGGTTTCTATTCTTTTTCAAATATCTTTCACATACTACCTCATGCATTCCTATACTTTTCTCTCATTTTCTTTCAGTAACAAAGGTGGGGGAAAAAATCAAGCCCTCAAAATGTAAGAACCAAACAGCTGGCAAACAAGTCATATGTGTCCTATCAGCCTATGTACCAGCTCATAAGCAAGAGGTCACAGCTTTATTAAACCATTTAATATGAGATACCATAAGTATAAGGTAGATACTACATGTTTTGGCCCATACTGTTATCCTAATTATTATCAGTGTATCTTCACAGGCCAGTACTTTAAAATATTCCAGCACATTAAAACAGTTGTCAATAGTAGCAGCAGAAGCTTGTCACAACCGGGCGTCTTCGAGTCGATGAGAAATTCAGGAACTGTGCTGAATAACTTTTGTACTTATCTTTTTAACTGTTCTCTAAGTTGCTGCTATATTTAGAAAAGCCCCACGTCTATCTCCATTAGGTTTTTATGCAGGTTTTTATGAAATCACATTATAAACTCGAGGTCAGCAACCACTGAGTCAAGTAATTTATCAAGTCATTACCCAGATGCAGTGCCTACCATTAGCTGTCTTATGATGTAATTTGCAGTAGGAAAAAAAGAGTGCAACTCCCTCCATGAGGAACAAGGTGTGTTTAACACCACACAGTGTTAATTTATCCAAGAATACCTTTTCAATCATAATCATGTTGGATTAGAAGAGAAGGAAGAGCAGCTACAATTTTTAAAATATCCCTTTGTTTCAGAGGAGAAACAAATATTTTGACTGTGTTTTTCTGCTCTGCCTTAACTGTTTCAGGGGCTTTTTCCTACACATTTTCTTGCAAGACTCTGTTATGGTTGCTGGAAAACATTATTTTTCTCCCTATCCATTTTGTTCTTTTGTATTTGGCAACCATTGATTATTTTTTTCTTTGTGTTTTCTTCAAAGGTAAAATTAACATGGCTGTTTCCATTTAACAACTTCAGTTTATACAACACCTTCAGAGCAAAATTATTTTATTTGTTCAGTGCTGTGCAACCATAGCACCAATGTAACTCCACAGGACAGGACCAGTGCATGTACAGTAAAAATACATATATCCCTTTTATTACAACTTATTACAGGAGAATTTCTCAGCAGACACACAACTGATTGATTGGCAAAGTTGAGGACTGATCTGCAGTGTGAAACTCCTGTTGGCCTTAACAGGAAAGCAGCATTTCAAAAATCTCCTAGGCTTGGTGCTAATGGTTAATACTGCACCTTGCAAATAAAATCTCTAGTTTCATAAGGTCTTTTTTATAAGATGTAGCATAATTCACTGTGGTCAGTGGTTGAAATTCCTCAGTAACTGGATTCAGGATACCAGAGTCCACCCCATTTCTCAGGGGTGCTGCTCAGGTGAGATCAGGTTCTGTGTAAAAGGAGCCATCAGCACTTACGTGTGTCTTGAAGGCTTTTGGAGATCAGACAAGACCATCAGCACAATTTCTGTTCTATTAAAAAATGTCAGTGCAAATGCAGTGTAAGGAAGCAAACAGCTCCCAAGCCTCATCCCAGAGACGGTGTGCTCCAGAAACAAGACACATGGATTTTCAAGACAGTATGTCATCTGTAAGGCATCCTCAGATCCTTCAGGGTGAAAATCTCTTTGGATATAATTACTGAACACCACATGAATAAGAATCTCAGAAACTACTTTCCCTCACCCACTTTTACCTCATCTGTCCAGCCTAGCTATTTCTAGATCATCTAATAGAATACCCAGGTGTTTCCTTGTGTCAGTATGGTAGCTGGAATATGCTGAGATGTTTCTATTACTGACTCACAGACATTAATTCATGGGCTATAAAATCAGGAAAGTCGTATACAACAGCCTTATCTTTAGAACATGTTTCTGCTGAGACCTCAGAATGTCCATATCTGCGCAGCTTTGGGCTGCAGAGTGAGAGCTCTTAAATATGACTTTCCCAATTGTGCATTTCTTATTGTGTGGGTTCTGTTTGTTGACAGGTGAAGAAGATAGGAACCAGGCTGCCTGTTATGTTTTTGGCCTTATTTTAAATTTCAGTATCTAAATAATACCCAGATGCCACGGTGGATAGCAAGCCTCTGCAATAAACAGTCAGCATGGAAACTGGAAAAGGAAGCAGTCTAGTCATCTAGAATGTTATCACATACTAGAATCCATCTAAAATGGGAACAACAGTAGCAAAAACACATCTAATATGTCCTCATTAAATGTCTGGAGAAGAGCATAGTCTTTCCTTTAAGTGGCGAACCATGTATCCTCTTACACAAATGCCAAACTTAAAAAGAAACAAGACGTATATCCAAAATCTGCAGCCGGCAATAGACTACACAGGCAGACGAGCGGGCAGCTTGTCTCTGACCCACATGAGCTGATGTCCTGAGCACATGATTCATATTAAGAACAGCACACCCAAAAAAGTATGTAAAAGCACAGATGGCGATCTTGAGTTTATGCCACTCGGATGTTTGGGACCCAGTACAAGCACAAATTTCAGCATATTGAGTTATTTTACGACTTAGGTAAGAGTCTTGGCTGAGTGGAAATTTACAAGCTCAAACAAAGCCCGATTTTATTTCCAGGCCCGGTGGAGCTCTGTAGTAATGAGCATTTGCTTACTAGTGTGATTGGTGTCACAGGAGCCAAAAACTGATAGATGATTTGATTAGATTGCAGCAAAGACCTGTGCCATATTCTCCACATTGAGTGATATGTAAACTGTAAAGTCAATTAGCATTTTTTTCCCATCACTGTGATACGAGTACCCAGGTATCCATCTTCTCATACATAAGTTATTTCCAAAAGCATGCTACCATTGTAATTTCAAACTTACAAAATAAATGTTTGTCTGAATAAAAATCTAAATATTAATATTTAAAGTAAAAAGCAAACATTCAAGCAGGTTGACTGCTTTGCATAATTTTGTTAATTTAAAACTTCAGCTAAATTAAATACACTTACACTTCGCTGTAACATATTAGAGATTTAAGACTAATTCCACTTAAAATTTGTCTAATACTGATTTTAAGAATGATTGCATTTGTAATCAAATAAGCACACTAGAACATTATTACAGTAATAATAATATTGTTAACTTACAAATTATAAACATTGCTGCCATTTATTTCATGCTCCCACATAATATTTGGATGCATTAAACAAAAATTAAAATCCTGGAAACAGTTTTCTGCAACTTAGTGTAATAAAGCTGCTTAGATACAGACTTGCAGACTTACAGATATTTTTAGTGCGGATAATTTTAAAAGATCTCACTGTTTTAGAGCCTAATTTAAATCTAAAAAAAGACATCTGATTCTGGCCTTGTGTAAACCTGTGAGGAATCTCTGGAGAATGGAGCTATGCATTGAGTAACACATGTGGACTTCCAGAGTTCATAAAGCAGTCATAATTTTTCTACCGAATCATGCCCTAGTGGATTGCAGGATGCTATGGTCAAAATTATAGCATGAAACTTATACTTGAGTAATGTGTATCTGCATTTAATAAACATCTCCTTTAGACAAACGCAGTTGTGTAACACTAAAAGCAGCACTATCAACAGAGAGACAACACGCGCAATCCTGTTAAAGATTTTCTGAAAGGAGAAAGCTTTCTAGAGAAAGATGGCTAGCCTTAAAAAAAAAAAAAATAAAAAAGAAAAAGAAGAAAAAGAAGCCCTTCTATGAGTTGAAAAGGACAAGTGACTATAAAAATGTAAGCAGTCAACCCCCAACTGAGAAATAAAACTAGAAGAAGAGCCATTAGGCCCAGAGATGTCATCTGTGTTCCTCCTCTATATGTTTGTGCAGGGGATGCGAGGCAAGGGAGAGGTGCGTTGAACTGTCTCAGCTCCCCGCACAAAAGTATATTATGATATTATACCATCTGTTTTTCAGTCAATAGCAAGGCTTCTTACTCCTCAGTGCCTTCCGACACTGGCTTGTAAAATGGACATTGAGTCAGTATTTTAGTTCAATTTTCATGACTAAAAGAGCAGAAAATAAAACAGTACTTAACTATTAAAGGAACAATAACAGTTGAAAGTAATTGATAAATCTGGTAGCTGAACTTCAGGTCTTATCATAATCCTCTTCTTGAAGTTTCCAACAACTGACCTGGGTCCCAATGCCGCAAACAGCAGCCCATCGGGCTCTAAGCACACTATTGGGGCAGAGGTAGGTACGTTTGTGTGCATGCAATAGCGGTCTTGGCTTCTTTTATACTTTTGCCAACCAGGACAGCTGTGCCATGTAGGCAGTACTCGATCTGGTTGGAAAAAAGAGGGGGTGGGCATCCAGGAGAGGGACAACCTGAATGGGGTTGTCCCCAAGCCAGGCAGGGAGCCCCCCGCTCTCCAGCAGCAGCTTTGCAGGGCGTTCCTTCATGAACACACGTTCATTCATTTCTGTCTGCTAAACCTAACCACATTCCCTTCACTGTTTGTAACAGTTTTGTTCCCCTTGTAAATCTTTTCAGGATGTGTAAATGTAATGTTTAATATCATGCCTTGTAAAAGCTACACTCTGAAAATGGACAGATGTTTCCAAGTAGGTAATGAGTAACATCTTTCTCCAGCTTTCCTGGCAGACGCAGCTGAAAACAAATACATATGCACACATAGGTTACACTCCTCTCACAGAAATAATGTTACCGGCAGTTTCCTTTCAGTGGCCAAGCTGGTCAAAGAAAATTATTTTCTCACAACATTTGATATCTAAGTTTCTCCTTTAATTGGCTGAAACACCATAACAATCCCCAAAAAAGCATTTCAAGCCACCGCCACCTTAATCCAATAGCCATTTCAGTCTGAAAAACAGGAATAATAGATGCTGCTTTCACATTGTATGTTCTGTAATACAAATTAAATTGGCCATAGGAAGTCATTCTGGTCATACAAATGAACTAACAAGTATCCATAAAAAAGGGGAAAAGAAACCTGAAGGCTGTTTGTTTTTAAGTACAGAACAAGAACATCAATACACTTGGTAAAATAATAATCCTGTCTCACACAAAAATCTAACAGAAAATAGGGAGTCATTGAGAAAGCTAGGACAAGAGGTTCTTGTGTTAAATGTGACAACAACATTTAGCAACAGAAGTTGCAAAACATACTTTTGTAGCTTTAGTTATTCAGGTATTACCAAAGGGGCTACTTTTACTAAATCAAAGGTAATTAAAGGCAGTTAACCACATGCATTTTCATATGATTTAATAAAAACAAAACACAATAAAATCAACTTTAAAAAGAGATTTAAGAGCTGTGGGTGAATTAAGAATCTTGTTTCCTTCTTTCTTTTAACTGATATGACACTAAGAATTAAACAAACGAGGCAATGCTTTGTTGTATGAAACAGTGCTGCGAAAACTCCGAACAGGAGCAAAGAAATTTTAAAAATCCCCAAAGAAAAAACATTATGCAGAGTCACCATAACCATCAGCCCAGCTCCACAGTAGTGCCCTTGGCAGGGACTTCAAGTGACAGCAGCTCTTTTGGTCTACTTGAACATCTAGCAAAGGGGACTTTGCTCTGACTTTTGATTTTACAGTATACTTCCTTGCAACTTTTATGTGGGTGCTTGCTCTCAAGTGCTTGGATTGTGGAAGGGGACCTGTGATTTCATGGCATGGCCTTTACCAGGGAAAGGGAGGGGGTGGTCAGCTCATGCTCTGAGAATAAATGGCTTTTAAGGTGGATAAAACGCCAAATACCTCTAAGTTGTCACATCCAAAATCACCTTGAAAATCCTGACATACATAGTTAGGGCTATCTAATGCCCCCAAATTCCAAATAATTACTTCTCTGACCCGTGTCTGGAATTAAGAGTTACAAAGAGGAGTCAAGGCTGGTACAAGACGCTCACCAGCTCCAGCACCCAAGATTACCTCAGCACACATTTTATTAACAGGCAGGTTTTCCTGTTTTCCCAACATATTGGACTTGTCCAATTCCACTGTGACTTCTTTTGAATGAAAACTTAAAACTATGGACATCAAATAACTTCTCCAACGCCTTTCTTCTGCTCAGGAAATTCCAGGACAGGTTTGAAATTCACAGGATTATTATTCAAAATTGTCTGGCGAGTTAAGCACACTTTGTGCAAAGAGTTCAGTCCTGAGCTATTCCCCTTGGCTATCTGGCTGCTTGCTGATAGGTGCAGCATATGATTGCTCATGTCAGATCACAAGCTATCATTTCCAGATGTCCGACAAGCCTTTACAAATTGAAACCCAAGTGATGTTGAGATAGCCACAAAGGCATGCCCAGCACGAGCCTTCACACTAACGAATGCAGATCGTGCATCTGGATCTGACACACTGAAAACAAAAAAAGGGAAAAAAAAATCACTGCTATGAGCCTACCTAGAAAACCGTCAATACAGGTTTGAATTACTTCAGCAGAATAACTATTTATAAATACATCTTGAAGAATTCACACAGGGCAACGACAGCATTACTGTCTTTACAGAAGACAAGCTAGGGTTTAATAGGAATAAACTTACTTCTGCACATCTTTTGCCTCATCCTATGGCATTTAGCAGAGAATTATTTTTCTCTAATGGATGGCTTAAAAAGCTCCATATAATTGATTCATTTTTTCTATGGCATTTTGGAGTTATTTCTACAGACTATTCTTGGTTTCCCTCCTACCAGCTTTGCCTGACACTTGCCTAAGGGGCCTCTGCATTTGAAGTCGACAATTACAGAAATCTCTTTAAACTTTAGCTCTGTGTCTTTATTTCTACTCTTCTTTTACATTGCCATAACAGCAGTCTGCATTTTGCTTTAAGAAACCCACTGGGCATGATTTACTTCATTTCCCAAAGTAGGAAAAAGTTTGAACTTTCAGGGAGCTATGCTGAATTTTCAAGCAACACCCAAGTAACACATAACCTTACTCACCTGCCACATCCCTTAAATGCCCAGCAGAACCCACATTGCTTAGCAAGACCTGGGGCAGATTTATTAAATACACCAGAGGCACAGCTGCTCCATGCCCATGTGCCGGAGGGGACAGGGCCGAGCATCCCCAGTCAGCTGGGCTGGAGGCTCCTCTCCATTTCTTGTGCCAGGTCTCACAACAGCCACTCCGCACCACTACAGAACGGGGTTGTGTGTGTGTGTGTGCATCTAAATTGTTTTGTGGACTTCAGTAATACCACTGCCAATACCAAAATCCAAGTTGCCTCTAGCTATGTACAGTTTTGTGCTCATACTGCACATATGACCATACAAATATCATTATTTTATATAGTGCCATTCCAGGCTTTGTGTGATTCCCACCAGCAGAATATGTAAAACTAAAGAATTACCTTTTTTGATCATCTCTTCAGATCACTGTTTCAAGAATGTTTAAGTATGAGGCAGGAAAGCTCACCAATCCCTTAACAAAAAAACTTTACAAATAAATAAAAAATAAAAGCACTACTCCAATACATATGTTGCTCTAATCATGATTCATTTGATTCAATTTCATCATGGAAAGAGAAATAAGGGAAATAATTTTGTCTACAAATAGGCTTTTGAGGAAAGGGAATAATCAAGAGCATATAAGGAATATACTTCAGAGGAAGCCTTAAGAGATGTGCAGACTTGACTCCTCAGAAGGGAGGAAAGATTTGCTTTGTCGCTAAGGTGCAGACCAAGACATGTGACTACATCCCCATCTGGGTCGCTAAGACTCTGTGTGACCTTGGGAAGTTAAACATCTCCAGTATAACCTTGGCCCTATCAAAATCAACAGCAGAATTCCCATTAACTTCAACATTACTGAGACCTTACCTTCAGCGCTTCAGCTGTCCTGCAGTTTATCAGCATCTGTAACCAAGCACCACAGCCCCTCCCTAGCACAAGCAAAAAACATACGGATAAATTTAGCAAGAGTGACATGATACCAAATACCAGAAAGCTGACATGCTCATCTCAATGGAAATCACAGGTGGCTCTGAAGCAACCTAGAGCGTTAATTATTATTGTGTTGTTAAAGTGCCCAGTCTCCATTTCCATGGACAAGGACCAAGATGAGCTCGTCGTGGTGCAGCTGGAGACCTTGCGCTCCAAGTGTAAGGTAGGAGATGATCATTGACTGTAGAGAGGAGCAATAGCAAAGAGATAAGTCTGGCCAATGTGCTAAGCAGTCTTTCAGGCTAACTGCCGTGAATATTTTTTTAGGCATCATGGCACACGCAGATTTCAGGGAAGGCTTTGGAGCTGCTTCACAAACAGTGATGGGGAGCACTTTGTGAGCAGAGGAGACAGGAGGGGAAGGATGCACACACGCCACATTTTTGTAAGGACGTATGTTGGAGCTACCAACAATCTGCCAAAGCCCAAAGCTCCTCTGGAAATAATGACATAGCAATGAATACCAGCAAATAAAACTCTCTGCAATGTTTACTTACCTCTTATGCAATGACAGATATAGATATAACACAGTAAAGCAATCAGTGTGTTAGAGCACATGATGGGTTGTTAGTTTGTACTCTGCAGTCTCTATATACTCTATATGCAGTCTCTAAAAGAAACTCATGAACTTTCAGAAAAGGTTTGAATGCTTTGGGGGTGACTGTGATTTAAAAGTGGCAGTAAAAAAAAAAGAAGACAAGGAAGGTAGTGGCTAATTGACCTTTATTGTGCCTTCTGGTTCATTTAGAAATGGAAATTAAATTAACATGATAATTCAGTCCTACTGTGTTAAGACTGCTATAAACCCATTAAATTTTATGGCCATTGATTTAACATTTTTTTCTATTAACTGGGTTTAATTTTCAATATTGTCATGCAGGTTCTGAAAAGTGGTAGCTTGGAAGAACCCGGGTGGATGAACCACTGTGTAGCTGCTTTATGCCAGTAGCTCGGTTACTGGAAAGCACAAGCCCAGACTCTCACAGGCGTATGTTGATTCTGGCACCCACCCTACGCAAAGCACAGGGAATTACCCAGAAATACATGGGCTTCCATCATTTCCAGAGTAAAACTAAGCCTGCCTGGCATCCAACACCCTGAATTTAGCATCAAGGAAAGAAAAATCTTCTGAAATGCTCTCTGTGCTGATTCAGTACACTCCTTTCAAAAAATTTTGAAACAGGGCTCACGTTTGGTGTGTCAGCTTGCTCATCCCTTCCATCTTCTGGAGAAGAAAATACAGCCCACTACTTCTTCAGAAAGAAAAAGTGATGTTCATTTCACAAGCCTTAATCTTGCAGCTAACTCTATACAGATATATGCTTGTACCTGCAGAAAGCCTCATTTTTTTGTTATTCCGTTCTATTTGGTTGTTGCATTTAAATCATTCTTATGTATTTACAACAATTAAGTAATCAAGTTTAAAGTAGAGCCAGTTGGAAATCTTTTAGGAATTTCCATCCTACAAACCCAGAAGTGTAGATTAAAAAAACCACACACAACAAATTTAGGGAAAGGTTTCTCGGGTCTACTGACTGTCAGTGACAAACCTGGAAATGTAAGGGTAGTCTTGCAAAAGCGTAGTTCAGAAAAAGGTGATAAATGTTATTCTATGCAGATTTATATAGGTATTTTTTCACATCTCAAAAAGACACTGTGCAGTGTTGCCACATTTTTGCATAATAATCTTTTCTGGAGGCTGATAGTACTCTTAAAATAATATTTTTCTTCCTGTGAAGTAAGATTTAAGTGGAAGGAGAATGTCATTTCTATAATACTTTTCTTCCTGACTTACTATTTATTTTTATATACATATTTTTGCTTGAACAAATGAAGCCAAATTCATAATATGAGCATTCTGTTTACTGTACATTTTCCCATGGTGCAATGGTTACTCCTCACTAATTTCTTGTAATAAAACGCTCACTTGCACACAAAAGGAACTTTACTAATGAAAAAGCATATGGAAAACAGCCTGTAACAGTTCATAGGAATATATTACCAACAAAATCCCACACCAGCAAAACTGACACCAATCTATCCTTCCTTTTTGCTTGCTTTCTTTTTTTTAACTGAATCGAGAAGTATGTACCAAACTCCCCACGTACCAACAGTGTTCTGATATGACACTTGGCTCTTTAACCTGCCAGAGCTGGCAGCAAATAAGGGAATAAAACTGTTTCCTACTATTGTTGGCAATAAATGCCTGTCTGTGTTAATTACACTTTACATTGGTATTTATCATTCAGTCAACACTGCCTGCTTTCCAGCTTCTCCACAAGTGACTAAACCCCAAGAGCATCTCTGCCGATACCAAGCCATGGCGAGGCAGAAGTTCCTGGGAGCAGCAGCATCCAGGGACCGGCCACGGCCAGCCACGGTGCAGAGGGCTGTCTTATTTCCAGGAGTAGCTGCACACATTTCGGGGTTGCTATCAGGTTGGAATTCAGCCCAGCGAGTCAGATTTACTGTTGTATTTTATTTTGCCTTGCGTCCGAAACCCTGGAACAGAAATGCTGTAAAGAATGCAGTCATCAAATTAAATGACAAATAACAACAGCAATGGAAAAATCAATACTCCATAAGCAAAGGAGAAAAAGGCTTTCTACTAATGCTAGAAGCAAGGTCTAGAGAAGCAGCAAGGAAGTTTTTCCTGAAAGGTGAAGTACCAGAATACGAATTTGGGGAGGAGTAGAGGAGGTGATAAATGAAAATGGACAAGCTTGGAAACAACGGATTGAATGGCAAACAGGGGCCTGAGCAGAATATGAATGGCTAAAACCTACGTAAGGAAAGGTGTGGGTATTATCTATTCACTGTTTACATGAAAACTCAGAGATGTAGAAGGTTTATTTAGCTTTACCAGACCTGATTTCAACAAGTTTTCAGCATGGTAGTTTCTAATTTCAGTTTCAGATGATTTAGAGTTGCTTTGACCTCATTTTTCCACTTTCCTGGTGTGGAATGCAAATATATATTCACATAATCAAATTCTATACCTTCTATCACAGGCTGTGCTGTATATATGTGTGTGTATGTACCATGACCTCCAGAAAAAGTTTCAGATGAGGGTTGGGCCAAGTTCATACGGTTTTGTCCTTATTGTAGCAGATTCATCAATCCTAGTCAAGGCTGTTTCAGACTTGAGACCAGTCTTACTCCTATTTGTGCAGAACAGTGCAAGTTCTCCTGGCCCCAGAAAGTCTGTCTCAGTGCAAAGCAGGCAATGTCACCAGCTCCTACGATGCTTCATTACTCCTGTCTGGGAGCAGCACCTTTTGCTTTCACCATTATAGTCAGAATAAGAAAAACAGGACCAAGTCGAGGCAACTTTAGGCTACGCTGAACAAAAGGCAAATCCTCCATTTTCCTCTCCAAAAAAATGGTGAAAACCAGAACAGTCCATTACGTAGGGGAGACTGAAATCTTTCAATTACTTTTTTTCCTATGAAAAGGTGTATTTTTTATTTGAATTGATAATCACAGGGAATATTTGTTTGTGATTGAAATTTGGGAAGTTTTACTGAAAAACTCCAAACCCAGTGAACGAAGAGGTTTTGAAGGTTTGGGTTTTGGGGCAGGAGCTGTACAAAACCTTTTTTCAGTAATGAATACAATAACTTTCCTACTAGACCTGGATTTCCACTGAGGTCTAAAGCAGCTACAACAAAGCTGCATGGTGAACTGTAAACCTCTGTAATGCTGCTTCCTTGGGACAACGCAGTGGTTAAGGGAAAAGCCTGGGTGAATCAAAACAAGAGGTGCCCGGAGGGAGAAGGGGCATAAAAGAGGATGGAGGGGGAAAGAAAGGGAAGAAGAAAGGGTAGGAAGTTCCTGTATTCCTGAAGCATTCAGGTCATCCCAGTTTCCCCCTGCAGCGCTGCTTGCAGGAGACTGAAAAGAAATACTTTACAACCTAACCTGCTTCACAAGACCTGTGCATGAGCTGATTTGGGGACAGGAATTTGGTCCCAAAACTTGCACGCCTTTTATCAGCGCCATGCGATTTTATTGTTCTTACATCTTTGAGTTTTACTGGGTTTGTGGGTTTAAATCAAACAATTAACAACAGAATGTGGTTTCTATTTGTGGTTTCATTCCAACATCTATTGCGAAACGTTATAGTGACACCATTCCCTGTGTATCCCAATTATTGCTGCAGATGTACATCTGAACACAATCAGCTTATAAAGCCCTGCTGTTCATCTGTCTAAAACCAAAGACCCGAAAACAGGCTCTAAAGTGTTTAAGATTTAAACAAAAAAAAGGAATGTAAAGGGAGGGAGAGAAACCACCGAGACAGATTTCTTTTTAAATTCAGTCCAGATTGGTGTTGCCCAAAAGCTGTTCCCAACAGCTCATAGCTCTACCGTAGCCGTCACGATAACAGTTGGTGGCCTCAGTCATATCTTCGGCGTGTTGTTTTCCACAGTATGCCTCCCTTTGACCCGCATGAAGGTCACGGGGAGCCTCAGCAGGAGGGCAGAGGGCCCAGGGCCCCACATCTACTGCCCAGGCTCTGCCCCCCAACAGAGGTGCCCAGCAGAGGAGCCGGAGATGCTCCCTGAAGGCAGACGGGCAGAGGCGACCCTCGGGCTACGGGGATGGAGGATGCACAGGGGATGCAGATTTGCATCATACTCCCCAATACCTCATTCAGAGTCCAAGTCCCGTGCACTTCTGCTGTGCAGCATGGGTGGGTGCTCAGCCTGCAGGAACCTGCCTCTTCCCTGGGCTCTCGGGCACCGTGCTCAGCGACACGCTATTCAAGTCCGCCCCATTACCTCATTTCGTGGGCCTGCAGTTATCACAGGAAGGCATGCAGTGATATGAATGACTGAAAAGTGAATTAATATTAAAATAGTAACAAGCAATTATTTTAATTAGCTCTTCTCGTGACTGAATTTTCATTGCAAGCTTGCACAACCAAATTACTTCAGTCAGAATGCTGCTGCTTTGTTTCATAAGGGAGCTCTTGGGCAAAAATATGGCAATGTACTTCTAGCAAATATCACAGATCACAGATCAATACTCATCTTTTTCCAGACTCAGACTGATTAATATCATGACATACTAAGTGTAAAATGAGCATGGGACAATTAATCCTCGCTGTGCAACAGAAATAACCCGTTAACTGAAGGAAAAATATGCAGTGTGTCAACACCGACCAAAAGCTTAGCAAGATGAAAACTGCTGAGCTGGGGTTTGAATCCGATTCTCAAACCCAAATTTAGCAAGGCAGTAAACAACCAGAAGGATCCATTGCGTTGTATAACCTCACTGAGCCCGGCACAGTCCGGTGGCTGATTCTGGGGCTGCATCGGTAGTGTTTTGTCCTTACCACACCGAGGTCATCCTGCCTGGCCCTACACTGGGGAGAGGGAATTGCTCTGGGGGATCTTTTTGTTTCTCAGTATAGGAGATGTGTGAGAAATTTGCCTGTCCCGTGGGCAGACAATTCAGTATTTGATATGGGTCAAAGTATATTGCAGGAAAAATATCACCTGTTAAATTAGTTGGTTTAGGGTTATATTCTTATTTTGCTGAAGCAATGAATGCTGCTCTTCAAATCAAGAGAATATAGTAACAGTTTTAACTCTACCATCTGAATGCCATAGCCTGGGAAGGAAGACTGAAAGAAAATCATATCCAGCAGGATGCAGACACAGAAGAAAATTATCTTCACATTTTGCCTTTCCCAGCCAGCCAGACAACCATAGGAAAGCATGGGTAACAGTGCAGTCTGGTGATGGGTAGGGGCTTTCAGAGAACAAAAACCCCCCAGCACCCAGCCACACTGGCCAGGTCTGGCACGGCGGTGCAGCAGGCGAGGGGCAGCTGCTGCTGCAGGGGGGTCCTCTTGTTGTGAGAAGCTGGATGCCCACGGCTGCCCCAGCCAAACACAGCATCATTGCCAGCTACAGACCAACAGCAGAGATTACTGGACTCATCAAGTACACAGACGTTGGTAGATAACAATAATATTATTACTGGTAATAAAGATGATACTTTCACTGGTAATAATAGTGGTAAAGAGAAGGTTAAAAAGTGGGACATTTTCAAAGGGAAAGAACTGGGAACAGCTGACCACAGATTAAGTCTGTGTAGATCACAGTTGAAGAGGTGTTGCTTATTTTGTCTGTAACCATCTTATGGTTTCCAAGCTACTCTGGAAAAAAAAGGTGTAACTTTTATACCATGACTGGGGGTATTGGTCAACAGCCAGCTGAATATGAGCGGGCAGTATGCCCACGTGGCCAAGAAGGCCAACAGCATCCTGGCTTG